>RDPX01000090.1:1055099-1067742 GCA_003991215.1 Morbakka virulenta | reverse complement strand
GATAGATAGATAGATAGATAGATAGATAGATGGATAGATAGATAGATAGATAGATAGATAGATAGATAGATAGATAGATAGATAGATAGATAGATAGATATATATAGAGAGATAGATAGATAGATAGATAGATAGATAGATAGATAGATAGATAGATAGATAGATAGATAGATAGATAGATAGATAGATAGATAGATAGATAGATAGATAGATAGATAGATAGATAGATAAATAGATAAATAGATAAATCGACAGACAGGCAAAAATAGGGGTATTTGCTGATTGACTAAATCCATGATTAATTCATTGGTCGATAGATTAACTAACTGGCAGAAAATGCCAATGAGAGGCACACGAGTTAAAAACACAAATGTACAGATTCATTAAAACTCAAGTAACGAGTTTTCCTCATTGCTAACCAAAATGAGAATTACTTATTATTATTCAAACAATAGTCTTTTTATGTAAAAATAGTATGTGTACTTACTGATTGTTACAAATGCATATAACTGGACGAGTTAAGATAAGCTTAGTCTTCTTTGCCGGCTTCCCTTTGATTCCTTTGGAATGCATAATGAAAACAAAACAAAACAATGTTATTGTTTTTCTTTCTTTCTTTCCATCTATCTATCTATCTATCTATCTATCTCTCTATCTATCTATCTATCTATCTATCTGTCTATCTATCTACCTATCTATTTATCTATCTATCTGTCTACCTATCTATCTATTTATCTATCTATCTATCTATCCATCTACCTATCTATCTATTTATCTATTTTTGTCTTCTTTGTGCTTAGTAAACTATCGTAGAATTAAAGTTTTCCACTGGGAAAGAAATAAGATACAAGTTGACAGAATTCCGTCAAAGTTGAAGGATCAGAGAAACTATTAATACACGAATTTACCTGCATTTGTATCTTTTGCAGCTTGAACTAGCAAATTAATTGCTGGCTAGAGATAAAAAAAAAGAAAAAATGACAATATTTAATACTAAACAACAATACAATATTGTCATACAGTCAAATAAAAAATTTAGTCCTCACAAATTAGAATTCCTTAAAGATGAAGTACTTAACCAACCTATTATTTGTTATTGTTCAAAGTAACCTTTGTTACGGTGTTTGACCTTCTAAATTTTGTGTTGCACATAAACCTTTTACCAATAAACTCTATATTTTTCATTAATTGTTAAAGCTGTGAGGTCTAGTTTCATCCCCACCCATTTAGTGAAAGCAATATTGAAATACAAAGGTGTCATATGGCCATTTCTTGATACTGGTGCCAAAATAAACGTGAAAAAGCTCAATTTTCTGACACAGCTTGAAAAATTGGTCAATGAACATCTTTTAACACTCAAAAAGCACGATTGCGTATTAGTAGCGAGGAATGGCTAAATATACATTTATTGTTGAGATAAAGGTGCTCTAAGACTACCTACTTCTTATCTATCGATGGAAGAGCAAGATCGAAAAAGATCGAAAAGACGAATCAAAAGTATTTAATCAATGATATATCTAATCGTAATTTGTTTCCTTTTAATGTCCGCTGTCTAGAATCCCAGTATTCTGTCATTCCCAATACCTGCAATGTGACTACCAAATCACTACCGACATCGTACATTACTACCAATTTTGATATTCAATTATGTTAGGATCTGAGTTTATCATCATATGCTCACCAATGTGCAAATTTAATCCCTGTCATTTGAAAGAGCATGCACCCCACTATTAAATATGGCATCATAAGCGTCTTATCGACGTTTCCATTCAATATCACAAACATTTAACATCACTGACAACTAATCATCGCTAACTGTTGTATGCATATGGCATCACTAGCACCATATCAAGATCACCACTAAAAGTAACTAGCATTTAATCTACACCAATTGTTGTTTGCCTCCTATCATGACTGGAATCGTCAGGATACATCATCACGTGTTATTCTTAAAAGCCAAGGAAATAAACTGATAAAGAATTATTGCTGGTAAATAGCATCACTGAGAACTAAACATTACTTACTAATACCAAATTCTAACTACATATTCTAACAATCTCACTTCTTTAGTCTCAATACGTCATATATCTCTGGCGCTATCGTGCTATAGTGTGAATAAACTTACGCTTTTACCAACATTTAAATACAAAGATATGATTGTTTACGACAAGCCAAAAAGAAAATTGGAAAAAAATACGAGCGAGGGGCATTCTGGGAAATGAGACTGAGACTCTGCCCAGGGTTTACTTACTGCTGGTGCGCCATCAATCTCATCAATAATGAGACAGTTTGGTCTTTTGTTTTCTCCTATAACTGCTTTCATCTGTGTGGCATTTTCAATTCTATTCTTAAATATATCTGGCGACCTGTCATCACTAGGAAGAAAAACAATTTCATCACTGAAGGGTGTCAAAACAGGAATATAAGGTGCACTATTTTCGCCTTCTACCTTTTGTTTACTCCACGCAAACAAAAAAAATGGTCTGTATATGTAAACTAAAAAAATTAAAAATTACATTTCGACATCCTAACTTCAGTTTCAAATGAAGTCTTTCACAATCAGGCAACCAGGTTGTTGCTAAAAATGGTTAACAATTTGCACAAAATCCTTCAATTTTATTTACGAATTTAAGTCGATACATTAAGAATAAAACTGAATTTCTTGGATCACTGTCCAAAGCAAATTATATTTTTGAGGATTTTTGTCTTTAAGTCCTTTTTTCAGTTCTCGGACTACGACGGTGCCCTTAAAGAGAGACTTAATTGAGGCAATAAGGACTTCTTTACCGGATGCCTTACCTTACGCCAACTATTGACTTTTTGAGGTTCCAAAACTTTTGTCTATTGGAAAAATTGATCCAACAATCTTAATGCATAACAACTAAGCCCCGGGTTCTCAAGCTTTTTTCCTTACGAACCCAATTTGTTATAAACAGTGAAAGAAGCGACCCAACACAGATTCAAAAATTGCAAATCTAAAGGATCTGTCAAATTTCACAACAGAAAGAAAATTCCTTATTTTGAAAAGACTTTCATTCAAAAAGACGAATACCACAAAATTACACATTTCAAATGAAAGCAATGAATTTAAGAAGCAATATATTATATTGCTTCTTGAAAATCTTTTCGTACCGAGGTTTGTAAATGGTTAGGTAACACACAAGATTGTCATTCAAACGAGCATCAGTTATTCGCGACCTGTACTTTATTTTGAGTTGGACCATGTGCGAGCATTAGTTATTCGTGACCTGTACTTTCTTTTGAGTTGGACCATGTGAGAGGAACCAGATTCGCATACATAGGTAGTTCCAAAGCGCACTAGTGAGCGTCGCGCCTCTCGTTTTATATCCTCATATTTGTCATTCAGATTGAGTCAAAAGTGTGATACATCTTCATCACTATCATACAGTTCACGAGCGTTTTGGTCCTCCTGAATATCTGCTAACTGTAAGGATAGTGAACCAGATAATTTCGACGCGTCAGCTGTGAATAGCTTCATGATATGGGAAAAATCTTCCTTGATATCTAGAAACCACTCTTTGGTTATATAAGTCATGAGTTCAGTTATCTGATTCGGAAACTTATCGAAGTCGAAATTTTCTGAGACGACATATTCCGTGAACATCGGAAAATTCGAGAAATCCCTGCGTTCAATTTGAGGTTTCAGAATGTCAAGTTTTTTGAGAAATCCTTTCAAGGTAGCATGCAGTTCAAATGTAAGTTTCATCCGTCCTCGCAACCCCATGTTTAGTGAGTTGATGTGTCTGATAATAGCCACCAGTAAAGCCAAACTGGAAAGTAACTGTTGATCTTCAAAGTCAGGGGTATTTGTGTGATTCTTGTCCAATAGGAAAGATTTTACTTCATCCCAAAGAATAAATACTCGTTCGAGAGATCTACCCCTCGACAACCAGCGAACTGTATTGTGAAGTAGCAATGACGTGTAATCGGCTTCCTTAACGACACAAATCTGACGAAATAAACGGCAGACTATGTCTCTCTGTAACTGGCACACAGATAGACATAANAAGTAACTAGCATTTAATCTACACCAATTGTTGTTTGCCTCCTATCATGACTGGAATCGTCAGGATACATCATCACGTGTTATTCTTAAAAGCCAAGGAAATAAACTGATAAAGAATTATTGCTGGTAAATAGCATCACTGAGAACTAAACATTACTTACTAATACCAAATTCTAACTACATATTCTAACAATCTCACTTCTTTAGTCTCAATACGTCATATATCTCTGGCGCTATCGTGCTATAGTGTGAATAAACTTACGCTTTTACCAACATTTAAATACAAAGATATGATTGTTTACGACAAGCCAAAAAAAAAATTGGAAAAAAATTAAGAGCGAGGGGCATTCTGGGAAATGAGACTGAGACTCTGCCCAGGGTTTACTTACTGCTGGTGCGCCATCAATCTCATCAATAATGAGACAGTTTGGTCTTTTGTTTTCTCCTATAACTGCTTTCATCTGTGTGGCATTTTCAATTCTATTCTTAAATATATCTGGCGACCTGTCATCACTAGGAAGAAAAACAATTTCATCACTGAAGGGTCGGTCAAAACAGGAATATAAGGTGCACTATTTTCGCCTTCTACCTTTTGTTTACTCCACGCAAACAAAAAAAATGGTCTGTATATGTAAACTAAAAAAATTAAAAATTACATTTCGACATCCTAACTTCAGTTTCAAATGAAGTCTTTCACAATCAGGCAACCAGGTTGTTGCTAAAAATGGTTAACAATTTGCACAAAATCCTTCAATTTTATTTACGAATTTAAGTCGATACATTAAGAATAAAACTGAATTTCTTGGATCACTGTCCAAAGCAAATTATATTTTTGAGGATTTTTGTCTTTAAGTCCTTTTTTCAGTTCTCGGACTACGACGGTGCCCTTGAAGAGAGACTTAATTGAGGCAATAAGGACTTCTTTACCGGATGCCTTTCCTTACGCCAACTATTGGCTTTTTGAGGTTCCAAAACTTTTGTCTATTGGAAAAATTGATCCAACAATCTTAATGCATAACAACTAAGCCCCGGGTTCTCAAGCTTTTTTCCTTACGAACCCAATTTGTTATAAACAGTGAAAGAAGCGACCCAACACAGATTCAAAAATTGCAAATCTAAAGGATCTGTCAAATTTCACAACAGAAAGAAAATTCCTTATTTTGAAAAGACTTTCATTCAAAAAGACGAATACCACAAAATTACACATTTCAAATGAAAGCAATGAATTTATGAAGCAATATATTTTATTGCTTCTTGAAAATCTTTTTATACCGAGGGTTGTAAATGGCTAGGCAACACACAAGATTGTCATTCAAATGAGCATCAGTTATTCGCGACCTGTACTTTATTTTAAGTTGGACCATGTGAGAGAAACCAGATTCGCATACATAGGTAGTTCCAAAGCGCACTAGTGAGCGTCGCGCCTCTCGTTTTATATCCTCATATTTGTCATTCAGATTGAGTCAAAAGTGTGATACATCTTCATCACTATCATACAGTTCACGAGCGTTTTGGTCCTCCTGAATATCTGCCAACTGTAAGGATAGTGAACCAGATAATTTCGATGCGTCAGCTGTGAATAGCTTCATGATATGGGAAAAATCTTCCTTGATATCTAGAAACCACTCTTTGGTTATATAAGTCATGAGTTCAGTTATCTGATTCGGAAACTTATCGAAGTCGAAATTTTCTGAGACGACATATTCCGTGAACATCGGAAAATTCGAGAAATCCCTGCGTTCAATTTGAGGTTTCAGAATGTCAAGTTTTTTGAGAAATCCTTTCAAGGTAGCATGCAGTTCAAATGTAAGTTTCATCCGTCCTCGCAACCCCATGTTTAGTGAGTTGATGTGTCTGATAATAGCCACCAGTAAAGCCAAACTGGAAAGTAACTGTTGATCTTCAAAGTCAGGGGTATTTGTGTGATTCTTGTCCAATAGGAAAGATTTTACTTCATCCCAAAGAATAAATACTCGTTCGAGAGATCTACCCCTCGACAACCAGCGAACTGTATTGTGAAGTAGCAATGACGTGTAATCGGCTTCCTTAACGACACAAATCTGACGAAATAAACGGCAGACTATGTCTCTCTGTAACTGGCACACAGATAGACATAATCTCGCCAAAATTGTCGGATAAATCTTTGGAGACCTACGCTTTCTGTGGAGAATGCATGATTAGTTTTCACATGCAGATGCTTTCTAGAAAGTATTCCTCGAAATCCTTTATTACGGCCAAACATTGCTGGGCACCCATCCATGTTAACTTCAATAATTTTAGCCCAGTCTATCTAATTGTTCTTAAAAAACGTGTCTACAATTGTATAAATGTCCTCGCCTGTGGTCGTTGATTTAAGAGTTAACGTACAGAGCAGTTCCTCTTTTATTTGGTTTGAAGTTTCAAACCGCCCATAAAGGAGAAGCTGGGCATTTGCCCTGTGGTCCGTAGACTCGTCTACGGCTATTGAAGAAAATTCAGACATTCTGAAGTCCTCCAATGTCTGTTTGGAGAGATCTGCAGCAACACTCTCGACACTACGTGTCATAGTATCATTACTGAAAGGAATTTTGGCCACTGTGCTTGATAAGGTTTTCTCGTAACTTACGTCTTTGAATATTTCCACGAAATTTTGTAACACTGGTTTAATGATACTCTCTCCTTCCGCGTAGGGCCGTTTACACTTTGCTGTCAAAAAATCCATCTTACCCCATATTTCCACAGGAAATCTAGATTCACAATAAGTGTCCATTGTCGCTCTGTTTTATTCTTACATGTCTGCGCTTTTGATGAGGGCACACTGGAGACAGTTTGATCATCGACATGCATGAACTTTTAGGACCACACGAAACGTCTTCATCCGATGTATCTTCTGTTCCTGAGGTGTTCTGTTTTTCATTAGATTTGAAAAGTCGATCCATAACTTGAACACTTGTGATAGATCACTTGAAAGAAGAGATCACTTTCAAAAGATTACCTGACCAGACCACATTGATTGTACAAATCAATATAGCCAGCTCTATGAGCAGTAAGACGAAACAAAGGCGTGAGTCGGGGCATGAGACATTGCATGTTATTAGATTAGTAATGATAATTAACAATCGAATATTAATTGATATAGTCAAAATTGGTAACAAATATTTTTTAAATTAGCAACCTATTGAAAAAAATCAGTTGGCAACCCTAGAGTAGCGATTTCCAGGAAATTTATTGGAGCGAGTGTAGGTGGGTTTTTCAATTTTTAACTTGGCCCAATCTAGATTGTGATCGTCGATGAATATTGTGACTTGCTGAAAAAAATTATTTTTCGACGCAATACGTCCGCGACCCCCGCGACCCCCGCGACCCCAAGGCACCTCCGTGACCCCCGTGTTTTGCGCTAGTGACCCAAAATAGTGTCGCGACCCCGCATTTGAGAACCGAAGAACTAAGCCATTGCTACTCAACCAACGCCTTTAACACCTTAATTTATGTTTTGTTGTTTTTTGAAATGGTTCAGAAATATAAAGAGCACAAAATGCCACCAAGAATAAATTTAACGAGATATATTACAATGTCTGTCTGGTATTTCCCATTGGGCCATTTTGTCTCTTCGTCATTAACTTTGATGAAGTCTCATTTGACATTTATATTCGGTTATGATCGGTTAATGGTCTTTGACACCCAAAAATATAGATTTTCTATTAACAGAACTTAAAATCTGTAAAATACTCAACACCAGTGATAGTACGATTCGACTATTATCGGTGGTATTCAAATCATGGGCACCTAAAAATGGCAACATTAACTCTATTCACTCATTCCGATTCATGATCGGCGTATATATATATATATATATATATGTAGTATTAGGAGTAAACTCCAAACAGCTAGATGTTAAATACTGCTAATTTGGCAAAATAAGAAACCCGAAAAACTCTATACATCACACACAAATTTCACACGACTCGAGACACGATACATAAATAAAGGCACAGAAGACGTGTTTCAGAATTAGAAAGAACAGAATAGCCATGTTGGTAACAGAGGTCCCGGGCTTGTGATCGGCAGTGGCTGCTTTCCACATGTGTTACGGGTACCCAACACTCAGCATTCCCTCTGCTACAACGATCTAAAACAACATGGTGAAAGAGAAGAACACAGAAGAATGTAGAACAAGGTATGTAGAATGTAGAGTAAGGTGAGAGAGAGAGAGAGAGAGAGAATAATGAGGTTAAAGAAAGATCGTAAGGATACAAAGGGGGCTTATATGAAAGAAACGAGAACAGAGCAAACATTTTTACACATGAATGTAAACACGAAACAAAGCTACAAAGTTAAAGTAACAAACGACCAACAAGAAAAAGGAAAAACAATAAACCTTTTTTCTCATTAGTCAATCATTACTAAATAAACACAAAGGTGAGTGAGTGAAAAGAAAAACCTGACAAAACCAAGCATTGTCACTATATATATATATATCCCTCAAAAATTAAGTTCTCAATTAATATTATGTGAAATTACAAAATAATACCTCGCATTCATTTCAACTGCATTATATCCAGCTTGATAAGCGATTACATGAGCTAATGTTGTTTTACCAAGTCCAGGGTTTCCACACAACAACGCAATCTATAAAAAGTATTCAAAATAAAAATTTTGACTATTTTTTTGACTTGGGAGTCTTATTATCTCTGTAGCAAGGTGATATTTCAAAGCGTCAAAAATCATTAAAAGCAAATCATGTAAACAAAATTAGATGTTGAGGGGAATAAAACTAAACTTTCCTCGAAATAAATATTTTACAAAGGCATGTGTGATTATCTAAACTACACATGTAGACGCAGTACAGTTTGGAAATATGATAAAAAAATCTATTCCCTGTATACATATCGTATATTTTTTACCAATGCAGGGTACTTGGATTCATTACAAAAAATGTGTAGGGGGCTAGGGCTTATTTACAAACAAAGTTATTTTGTATTACAGTTTATACGGTGAAGAAATTACGTGAAAGGGGTCCACTTGTACACCAAGCTAATTCTAAATTGTTGTTCATTTATTGGCAATACCATTCCTCGTCTTATTGATATAGTCGTCGTGTGTACAAGAATTACAGCACTACTATTGGAGGAGTGGGTGGTTTGGTAAGAGCGTAAACAGACTACCCCACTAACCTCTGTGTAAGTAGAGTTTTCGAATAGCTTTTGAGCCTCAATCTCTACTTTTCTCTTTAACATCTCATTTATATTCTGTTAATGTAATGACAAGTACTATATGTTTTTTGAGCCTCTGTGTTCAAAATCCCCCTCAATCCCCCTCAACATCAAACATCATACATGGATAAAGCAAAACAATTCCAAGATACTCCTTGCGAGCTTCTTCATTGGAACATCGACGATTTGCATAAGCAATCATACTTCTCTTCCGCAAATTCTTTTCTCCCAACCGGTGGCTATGGCTTGGACTTCTCCACTGAGTTGTGAGGTGTGCGTTAAATCTTATTACGATCAGGTTCACGTAGGTCGCTCTGAGAATGCCACGTCTATGTATGACATGTTTACGTGTCCATATTGATATCTCGTTTGGGCAAACTGGGTATGTACTTTGACATTCGCTAAACTTATCTCACTCCTTTATTTTTCTCTTAAATATCAGTGGTGTTATTTCTTATACTAATATTAGAGCTTGACTAAAAAAAACTTACTCTGTATTACAGTTCGTACAGCGAAAAAAATAGAGAAAGAGGGGTCCGCTTGTATAGCAGATTTATATAGTAAATTGTTGTTTATTAATTGGATAAATCACTCCTCGCATTACAAAAATAGTCGTGTCTACCAGAAAATACGGTACCAATATCTATAACTGAATGCGAAGCAATTATGAAAGTACACCATAGCCGAGGTGTCAAAGATAAGTTTTTTATTACATAAAGACCTTGGCATAATTTGAGAAATTCAATCAGGGATGAATGATATAAAGTCCTTTTTTTCNAAGAACAAGAACAAGAAGAAGAACAAGAACAAGAACAAGAACAAGAACAAGAACAAGAACAAGAAGAACAAGAAGAACAACAAGAACAAGAACAAGGACAAGAAGAAGAACAAGAACAAGAAGAACAAGAAGAACAACAAGAACAAGAACAAGAACAAGGACAAGAAGAGGAACAAGAACAAGAAGAACAAGAAGAACAACAAGAACAAGAACAAGAACAAGAAGAAGAACAAGAACAAGAACAAGAACAAGAACAATAAGAGCAATGCGAATAAGAGGTGTAGACTTATTGTTAGCTGGTCTGCGATGGGGTTAAAAACCGTCTTCAGAAACATGTATCAGTCACACTTACCTTAAATTTAGGTTTTCCTGTTGCATCCAATATCTAAAAAGGGTAAAGAGAATCATATTCGCGCATGTCCAACGGACAAAATGGGGAAGTAATCAACGGTCAGCAACAGCATACAAAATAGTTATCATCGTCAAGGATCACTACTATCATCATAATCATCATCACCATCATCATCATCATTATCATCATCATCTTGGTCATCCTCCATTTTCTCTAATGCAAATTCGACTAGTACAATTTCTTATTAGCATGGCCTTGCTTACAGTTTACAGCACGACAACTATTTTGATTTTTATCATCATGGTTCTGTTTCACACTAATGTTGTTGTTTGGTTTTTTTTAACTGATAAGTGTATTCATGTTCCCGAGTCAACCAAAGTAAGCAAAGCACTGATTGTACCAAAGAAAAACCATCTTCTGGATAATTGCCGATACCACAGACTCTACCCAAAGACTCGCCTTACCAAGGTTTTATGGATTTCCAAAGATACACAAGCCTAATGTACCCTTACATCTGGTCTACGCTGAAGGTCCACTTCATTGACTCCCGTGTCACATAGCTGGGCTCTGTACATAAAGTACTGATTTTGCAGCCATTATCAGACAACAAAGAACCTAGGCAGAAATCATGGTCTCCTTTTGTATCACTTCATTATTCACAAGTGCCCCTGTTGATGACACTACCAATTACCAAGGGCCTGTCTAAATATAAGGATTCACTGCCATGAAGAACTGCACTAAGGCCACCGGATATCCTAAATCTAATACAAGCACTTGTTACTAACACGTGCTTCCTATTCAACAATGACATAAACACACAAAACAGCGATGTACCCATGGGAGCTCCAAGATCTTCTGTGATTGCTGAAATATTAATGCAAGCTTTTGAAGCCACATCATAATCAAAAAAAGACCAAGGGCTAACTGTCTGGGAAAGATATGTTGATGATATTTTTGCAATTTTTAAATAAGATCATCTGCAAGGTTTCTTTGATCACATCAACAATCGTCAAACATAGTGTGCACCATGGAGAAAGAAGAACAAAGACAATTGTCCTTCCTTAATGTCCTAGTGAAGAAACAAACGGATTTCATCATTTGTTATCATCTATGGGAAAACAACACACCGTCCAGTACCTTAACAATGTATCACACTATCCAATTTCAGTTCATCATAGTGTAATCAGCACTCTGTTTTACAAGGCAAGAAGCATCGTTTCAAACCAATACGATCTTAGTACTGAAGAAAACACCTTTAAAAGGTTCTCTTATCTAATGGTTATCCAAACTAGGTGTGTCCACAGAGCATTACGAAAAACCAGCAGGTATAATCATGATGAAGACAAAGAACCTGTGAAACAAATATGTTTTCCCTATGTCAAGGGTATCAGTGTACAGCTTAGACGACCCTCCAACAACATAAAATCAAGTGTTCATTTTTCACAAAATTTACCCTTAAGACAACATTCTCAAAGCCAAAGAGTAAAGATCCACTGGAAGAAAAAGAGAATATAGTTTACAGGTGCATTGTAAAGACTGTTTTGATCCCTGCATTGAAGAATTAAAGCGTTCCTTGGATCAAAGAGATAAAGAACACAAGAGGCCTGTTCAAAAAGATGAAACTGAGAGTCATGAAATAGCAAAGCACTACTGGACATAATATCACAACTTTGACTGGAAAAATAAAAGGATTCTGGACCAGGAAACTACAAAAAGAAACTACAATACTACAACAAGAAAAATAAAAGAACTAATCCAATCTCTGCGGCACAGCAATTACATCAACAGCATATCTTTCACTCACTCTTCCAGATATATGGCTTCCTGCACTACAGAAAACAAACACAACAAACACAAGGTAGGTATAGCGCCACTTATAAACACAACTCAATCCCTGTCACCAAACACGTCCGAAATATCGAAGTATAAAATAGCTCTACCTAATTACTTCAGTAGCCTGAAGATGGAAGACGTATTATTTGAAACGTTGCTTAGAAACAGCTTCCGACTCGCGACATGATAAATACCCTACCTTAACTGTTTCTTCTTGCTGCCACCAAAAAAGCATCTTATGCTTAAACACTTAAGCTTATCATCTGAAATTTTACATAGAATATAACCCTAATTTGGAATATTTTTAACATGAAAATCTCCAAACGTGATAGGTGTTTTTCACCTTGATTACGTTGTCTACACTATACATCTAGGTACAACCAATAAAAATTTTCCTAAATCAAGATGGACTTTTAAATCACTAATATGTCGTCTCTAGTGAATTTCGGCTCTAGTGAGTG
>RDPX01000090.1:1019167-1038863 GCA_003991215.1 Morbakka virulenta | reverse complement strand
TACTATTACTACTACTACTACTACTACTACTACTACTACTACTACTACTACTACTACTATCACTACTATTGCTACTACTACTACTACTACTATCACTACTATTGCTACTATTGCTACTACTACTACTACTATCACTACTATTGCTACTACTACTACTACTATTACTACTACTACTACTACTGCTACTACTGTTACTAATTCCATTACTACTACTATACCAACTACTTCTACTATTACTACAACACTACTACTGCGACTATTATTATTATTATTATTATTATTATTATTATTATTATTATTATCCTGATCTTCTCTTTTATTGGTCTCCATTCACTATCATTCTTAACTAAGCAATTAATATTTTCTTACACTATATTATTACCATATATACATTCGAAACAATATTGGTATCAATATAATATACTTCTATTAATCAGGCCAGCTAAGGTAAACAACTAGTAACTGAGAGATTTAAAATTGTATGTATTAGTGCAAAATAAAGTGAAGAGTTCAATAAATTCTTGTTATTAATACTTTTGATACATTTGATACGGGGAAGTGACTTAATAGTGAGCACAATTGCAATGGAACCAAGAAGTTCTGGGTTGATTTCCCGGGTGGCCAAAAATACCTGGAACTTAAAAAAATACATTTCTCCGTTGTCAAAATATGTATCCACCCCTAATGAAGTTACTCGGAAGGGCAGCGTCCGAGCCGTGGAACTCACAACGACAATTCCCAACCAAAAAAATAAATAAATAAAATACACAACACCACTTATAGTCAATACAAGTACAATAATTAACCAATAATCATATGTACACTGTGGAAAACAAGCATCTCTTCGGTATCCTGCAAACACATTTTAAAAGTTATGTTCTTCTAATTACAATAATGCTTTTATATAATTGGCTAAGAAATTGGATCTTGCATCTTATCAGTCACTGAATATGCCTTCTCACTGCAATACAATTTTCAAAAACGTGTAGAACTTTTCACATACCGGCTAAATTTTTCATAAAGATGCAAAAACACATTAAATTTTTAAAATCTACATATTCCATAACTATATTCCATAACTACATATATACATTTATATACATTTATATACATTTATATACATTTATATACATTTTTATACATATATATATATATTTATATACATTTAATACATATACATATATATATATATATATATAAGATATGATAAGTTGGAAAGAATCAAAAAACTACACAGTCCATTTCGACAAGCCTTGTCGAAATGGACTGTGTAGTTTTTTGATTCTTTCCAACTTATCATATCTTATATTACGCTCTGCATTTATGTATTGAGCACTTTAATACGGATAACCGAATCGAAAGCTTTATATATATATATTTAAACTAAAATTTTTTTGTCTGATGAAGAAGTCTTTGTAGTGCATTCTTTCTTATTTACTTAGTTTTTTATTTACAGTGTTCAGTGTGGTATTTCAGAATGAATAGTTTTTAAAAAGTATTTTGGAATGTAAGCTTTGTTAACTCACTCTTTTAATTAGCTTAAATCCGTAATATTCAAACTATCACAACATCCAACAAGGCAACATATGTCACACAGTGGTATAAAAATCTCGAAAAATGAACATTTAAAAAATTCAATTATTAGACTGTTACTCAACTCAATAATAAGACAGTTGTAGGAAAATTACTTCCCAAAATGGCAAGATGCCAAATATAGATGCACTAAAAAAAGTATTAACCAAAATATTTAAAACAATATTGTACACTGCTGTAAAAATCCCTGAATTAATCATCTATTCAATCATTATTTAACTGACAATGATAAAATACTTTAAAATGCTATCTTGGAAAGCAAAAACTGAAAGATGTGTCATGTCTTAGAAATACACTTAACAATTGTTTATTTTTATTTATATTATTTATATATATTATTTACATATATTTTATTTATATTTATTTNCTGCATTTATGTATTGAGCACTTTAATACGGATAACCGAATCGAAAGCTTTATATATATTTATTTAAACTAAAATTTTTTTGTCTGATGAAGAAGTCTTTGTAGTGCATTCTTTCTTATTTTCTTAGTTTTTTATTTACAGTGTTCAGTGTGGTATTTCAGAATGAATAGTTTTTAAAAAAGTATTTTGGAATGTAAGCTTTGTTAACTCACTCTTTTAATTAGCTTAAATCCGTAATATTCAAACTATCACAACATCCAACAAGGCAACATATGTCACACAGTCGTATAAAAATCTCGAAAAATGAACATTTAAAAAATTCAATTATTAGACTGTTACTCAACTCAATAATAAGACAGTTGTAGGAAAGTTACTTCCCCAAATGGCAAGATGCCAAATATAGATGCACTAAAAAAAGTATTAACCAAAATATTTAAAACAATATTGTACACTGCTGTAAAAATCCCTGAATTAATCATCTATTCAATCATTATTTAACTGACAATGATAAAATACTTCAAAATGCTATCTTGGAAAGCAAAAACTGAAAGATGTGTCATGTCTTAGAAATACACTTAACAATTGTTTATTTTTATTTATATTATTTATATATATTATTTACATATATTTTATTTATATTTATTTTTAAGTTGTCACACTAATGACTCGTTTTTCTTAATGTCTTCATCCTTACACAGTTGTTGATATTTGTTGCAATAAATCTTTTTATGAATGTAGTTTCTTTCCTCATGCATCTAGGTTGTGGAACTCTTTGGCATCTGAGTGCTTTCCTCCATCATATGATTTGAATGTTTTATGTCCACGAGCAACTCTTATGTTTTGACCAAACTCTTATCTCTTGTCTTCATCTTTTCTTCTTCTTCTCCTTTTCATAGTTTCATAACATTGTGGCTCTGTGCCTTATATGGTTCTTCAGCATTAATAAACAATTAAAAAATATAATCTACATTGTAATCTTTAGTTCAAAATGGAATAAAAGCACCACAAAACTAACCATCAATTAACTTTTTCTTTTTATCTTGGCTTTAACGTTATTTTCCCCCAGTAATTGAGGCTTAGACGGTGCCCTTCCAAGGGACTTTGTTTTGGCAGTGAGGAATTTCTTGCCCAGATGCTCTTCCTGACGTCAATCAATGGCTTTTTCTTATGTAAAGTTCCAAATTCCTTTCGCCCAATTAGGGAATCGAACCCAGAACCTCTTGGTTACGGTGCAGTTGCATTAACCATTAAGCCAAGACTCCTCAAAGAATCAATTAACTACATAGAAATACTCACTGTTTCCTCTACAATGTTCTTAATATGTCCAAATGGTTTTGAAAGAAGATGCAAACTGTATTTTGATGTAAGATTTTGAACTTCCTCCTGTAGATAAAACGACCATTAGAGTCTTTATAATCAACCAAATGCTCCACAAATAAAACACTACTGCTCCACATAATGTTTCTGTGTAAATTTGTGAAAACAAAACAAAAAATTGATGCACGAAATAATTCTTCTTGAGTACAAATACGGTGTACTTATTCAAATACGTTTATTTACAAATACGGTGCAATTATTCAGATATATATAATTCGTGTGTGTATAAACAGGCATGTAGTATGACCCATGTATATGAGTATACTACAACACGTAATAATACGTACACAAACACGAGAAAGTGATGTATTTAAATGGGGCACAAAAATGATGAACACAGAAAAGAAATAACCAACATTTGTAAAAATGAAGGACTCTCAATAACCAATAGCACCAACCCAGAAGAAAATGACTTTCTGGTTGTGTCATTTAATATTGAGACAATGCCTACAAGCTCTACTGAAAACCAACTAATGATCCACTATATTTAAATAAAAATTCCAACCATCCAAAGAACATCTCAAATAGCCACACCTGAAATAGTCAACAAGCGCCTGTTTGAAGCATCTTATGACGAAAATCGATTAACAATGTCAAACACTTGTACGAAATAGCACTTAATGCTAGCGGGTTCAAACCAAACAATTAATTCACCAAACATACAACAAAATTTAAAAAAATGATCAAGAAAAATTATTTGGTTTCATTCACCATTGCGTCAAAGTGTTAAAACAAACATTGCTAGGATCTTTCTGAAAACTCGTCAAAAATCACTTCAAACCAGAGCACAAATAACACAAATCTTTGATCCAACACCCTGAAAATATCCTGTTGTCGCATGACTAATGCTGCAAACATTCTCAACAATTATAACTCATATTCTCAAACAATGATAGAAAAAACACCAGGAAAGCTTCGCAATTGTCGAATAAAGAAGGACTGCTCGATGAAAAGAGACTCTCCAGCAACAAACGGAGTAGATAAAGTCGAGCTCTCCCAGGAAAACATACTAAGGCTTATGCGAGCGGAAACAATCATACAAGTCCATATCGACATAAAGGAAAGAAATGATACAGAACTATCAAAAAGAGTCTGGCACTTAAAAGATAACAACAGTGAATGTAACCCAGCACAGAGCATAACAGCCCGTGGGATAGCCTTACAAAAACGACCCTCTAACGTTGCGCCCTTTCTCCAGCAGAAAAAAGTTGCTATTATACGCAACCCAAAGGATTAAAAAATTAAGGTACGGAACTCTTTAATATCGGCATAGAAACATATATACACTAAAAGCATTCAAATGAGTTTATTAAAGTCACTTTAAAAGTTTCTTGTTCTTTTTGTTATCCTTAACAGTTTTCATTAATATGTCATTTTTCACAACTAAGGTAATTACGGAAATTATTAGGGAGGAGGAAGAGAAAAAGACTAATGAGACACTACATGGGTCTAATAAAAGAGGACATGAGGGGGATGGGAGTGAGAAGGTATGATGTTGCCAACAGCGCAAAATGGAGGCGTATGATCCGCTGTGGTAATCCCTAACAGGGAGCAGCCGATAGATACAGAATACTTTCTTTCGTATACAGAAGATACGAAAGAAAGAAGAAGGTAATTATGTTATACATAAAACCGAAACGTATTCGTGAAGAAAAAATAACGCCTGTTGCCTGATAAATGCAGTGCAAGAAACTTGAAGTCGCAACAAAACTGTAGTTGTTTTCCTTATCCTTGTGTATCTACGTATATATATATATATATATATATATATATATATATACGTAGATACACAAGGATAAGGAAAACAACTATATATACACATATATACACATATACATACACATATGTATACAGATATATATTATGTTTATAATATAATACAAACTAATAATGTTTTAGAAAGTATACGTCTGGTAGAAAACCTTAATTTCATATTTGTTGCAATTCACCTTTACAATGTTGGTCACTGCCTGTTTTCTGAGCTCACATTTTTTGTTAAAGAAGAGAAAAGACTTTATAGTTAGGATGGCAAATTTCTTAGTATCAACAATAAATATTAATTGAAAAAAGAGGCAAACATAACATTTTTTGTTATCTAAATGTGATCTTATCGTTATTGTAAACAAATTTCTCATTATTAACAATGATATTTACTGAAATATGGCGATCAAAATAACATCAACAAAAGCACAATAAAACAGGTGTTTATCTTAATGTCCTTTTGTCGTAATGATGAACACATTATCAACAGTAAATAATTAAAGGTACGATAAAGGTAGACATCACTACATTCTTAACTATTTTGGAAACCTAAGTTGTCAAACTCGTTGCCCCAACAAGAGTCAAGGGAAAAATGAAATTGCAGACCATGATAAGTAGAACTTCCCGGTAATTGTTTTCAATTTGTTAAGAATTATCATTTTGTATAATTGGAGGTAAATTAGCTAATTCCAACACGAGTCTGCTGTAACTATATGATAAGACTTATACTGCATCAGTGGCAGATCCGTTCTGCAAATATATTTTATAATCGACTTCCTGCCTTATAACCTCCAGTCACTTAAATACATTTCTTTCACCCCGTGTGCCTTCACCTGTAAAAATCAGTAACTGTAAAACAAACACCATCACTTATAGCTTGCAATATTACCTAGAGGGGTTAGCAACTCCACATTTCTTTCTCCCACGGTCCCCATTTTTTACCTCATCAGATTTTCTTGTGAGATATTTCTTTATTTATCTCAATCTGCAGACACGTAATTCGCTGTTCAACAGCCTATCAGTGCAGCTTTGAACATCTGAGTGCTCACTCAATACATAGACCACCATTAATTGCCATTAAGGCAATTGTGTGGCTCAGTGCTGTGAAAGTGCAAATTCAGGGATTAGAGATTGTAGTGGGCCCTGGTGCTTAAAGCACTACAAGAGCAGTGAGCATCGCATAGCTCCTTGGGCACCGTTATTAACCTCAAGAGTACTCAACAACACAAAGTGGATCAAACAACAGTTTATGTCTTGCCTTGCTTATCTTTCCTTTCACATGGTGATCAGACCATTCTTTTTGATGCACTCTTTTACAATGCGTTTGATGTTTTCAACGAAGTTGTTTTCAAATATTTTTAAGTTTACATGCATCCTAAAGATACAAATCGAAGTAACAGGAAATACCTTTTCACAATAATCTGATTTACACAAACAGAGAAATACGCGCTTTCCTTCTGTTCCTGTCACCGTAACAATATCTTTCCCGAAAGGAGGAATAGAAAAAACTCTTCTGTGTTTCTTTTTCTCTGGTAGTTCTTCTGTGTCACAGAGTTTAATTCTCTTTGGTAAAACTTCTAAAAACAAAAAAAATGAAGTTCTAACACAAAGCTGTTCAAGTATTTGACGGCATCAACAAAAAAAGTGTATTCACATCGATAGACTAAAACCAATAATGAGTAAATAAACTTTTCAAAGATAACTTTCCCAACAAACAGAATAAATCGATAACAGATGGTGAAGTTCAATACACTTTCTTTTTCTTTTGTGTATGGAAAGCAAAAGAGAACATCATACGAGATGATTGTGAATGGATCTGTGGCGTGTGATGAAAAGCAGCTACTGATGATGAGATTCTGGAAAGGCTCAGGGAATGCCCGTACATAAAAAGTGACTGAAATGTTGACGGTTTGCGCAGGAACGATGATTCCCAAGGATCCGATATTAGCATTTACACAGGGAAACGTTAAAGTAGTTGGTGGAAACGATTGTTGCTTGCCATAGTTTTAGACTTCCCTTCCAGACGTGAAATTATGACAGCAAGTTGCATTGCAGAGATGATTGTTCAAGTTCTACTTTACTGAGTTCAACACAGTACAGACGAGTGACAGTTGCATTGTTGCATTTTCAATAATTTTTTTGTTTTATATCATTGGTTATGAGGATTTTCTGCGGACTTTTTCTGAGAAGCGAACACTTCAGTAAGAACGTTGTGGGTTTTATCTTCAATCTTGAGTGATTTACGATGACATCGCTTTATGTAACCACCATGTCAGGCGTTGACATAAAAAACGGTGAAAATTTGAAGAAATCACATTCATTGCGGTCATAGGAGGTCCAGTATAAAAACTCTTAAGAAGCTAAGCTCAAAACGACACCAAAAAACCTCGTGTGGTCAACTAGTAACAGTTATTGAATGAACGCCTTAGTTCAACTCTGAACAAAGTTACAAGGCGATTTGATTTCAAAAGGAGAGAGGAGTTCGGGTGAATCTGTGACTCTGCAGGCTTTTAGTGCACTCTGCCTTTGGTACTACTTAAATCATTACTTGAGAGAGATGGTTTTGTTTGTGGTATGATCTGCTAAAGTATTTAACAAAAGCTTTCGACCATAAAGTACTTGACACTTGATACTGCACTTGGCAATAACAGATTAAAAAAATATCGACATGTAAGGTTAGAGGTCCCACAATTATTGGGAAACTACAACCATACATCTGTTGGGATTAAAGGGAGACATTGCAAAGCTACTACTTACCAAGCCTCACCATCACACAATTATCCAATCCCCAATACACGGGATCAGATAGCAACATTGTCAGGAGGGTAAAGTTTACAAAATTGGATTTGTCCCAGGCTTATCAGTAGCTTGACTTGGGTATTTAAGGGAGCTGCTGACTATTAATACACATTAAGGGCCGCTGCAACCAGGGAGGTTACAATCTAGGGTGTACTCTGCAAATGGAGTTTTTCCCTTTGTGCAAATGTGAGTAGATGACACATTGTTTCCTGGAGGTAATGATACAGAACACTTAAAGAAATTATACTTTCTACTGCAGAAATTAAAGGAATCTGGAATGACTTTTATGTAATATATTGTGAAACAAAAGGTTACCTACCAGGGTGGTGTGGTGAGCAAAGAGGGGGTCATCCTATGCCTGAGAACCAGTGTCACTGAGCTCGTCATTTCTTGGCATGAATAATTATCAGAAAACAAAAAAAAACCTATATAGGTGAGCCTTTNCCGGAAAGGCTCAGGGAATGCCCGTACATAAAAAGTGACTGAAATGTTGACGGTTTGCGCAGGAACGATGATTCCCAAGGATCCGATATTAGCATTTACACAGGGAAACGTTAAAGTAGTTGGTGGAAACGATTGTTGCTTGCCATAGTTTTAGACTTCCCTTCCAGACGTGAAATTATGACAGCAAGTTGCATTGCAGAGATGATTGTTCAAGTTCTACTTTACTGAGTTCAACACAGTACAGACGAGTGACAGTTGCATTGTTGCATTTTCAATAATTTTTTTGTTTTATATCATTGGTTATGAGGATTTTCTGCGGACTTTTTCTGAGAAGCGAACACTTCAGTAAGAACGTTGTGGGTTTTATCTTCAATCTTGAGTGATTTACGATGACATCGCTTTATGTAACCACCATGTCAGGCGTTGACATAAAAAACGGTGAAAATTTGAAGAAATCACATTCATTGCGGTCATAGGAGGTCCAGTATAAAAACTCTTAAGAAGCTAAGCTCAAAACGACACCAAAAAACCTCGTGTGGTCAACTAGTAACAGTTATTGAATGAACGCCTTAGTTCAACTCTGAACAAAGTTACAAGGCGATTTGATTTCAAAAGGAGAGAGGAGTTCGGGTGAATCTGTGACTCTGCAGGCTTTTAGTGCACTCTGCCTTTGGTACTACTTAAATCATTACTTGAGAGAGATGGTTTTGTTTGTGGTATGATCTGCTAAAGTATTTAACAAAAGCTTTCGACCATAAAGTACTTGACACTTGATACTGCACTTGGCAATAACAGATTAAAAAAATATCGACATGTAAGGTTAGAGGTCCCACAATTATTGGGAAACTACAACCATACATCTGTTGGGATTAAAGGGAGACATTGCAAAGCTACTAATAACCAAGCCTCGCCATCACACAATTATCCAATCCCCAATACACGGGATCAGATAGCAACATTGTCAGGAGGGTAAAGTTTACAAAATTGGATTTGTCCCAGGCTTATCAGTAGCTTGACTTGGGTATTTAAGGGAGCTGCTGACTATTAATACACATTAAGGGCTGCTGCAACCAGGGAGGTTACAATCTAGGGTGTACTCTGGAAATGGAGTTTTTCAAAGTGAAATTGGCAAGAGGTAAAGGAAGAGAAAGTAAGGGCAGCTACAAGGAGAGACCTAACATTCAGTAGTATCTTGACCATGGTACTGGAGAGAAGAGGAGTAGTGAATTATCAATATGATTCATCCAAGCCACATATCACCAGGCCAATTCAACTAATACATAAAGATGTTATTTACTTTTTAAAGGAAAGAACTATGGTCATACCTGGGAAACTAAGACAGAATGTGTTACAATAGCTGCATGGAGTTCATCCTGCTGTTAACTGCATGAAAGCACTTGTCAAAAGTTACGTGTGGTGACCTTGGAAAGGAAAAGAGATTGAAGCTGTAGAAAAAGATTGTTAAGTATGAAGATTGAATCAGGAAAGCCCAACCAAAGCTCCAGATCATCTTTGGGAATTTCCTACATCAACTAGGGAAAAACCTCACATTGACCATACTGGAAAACTACATGGGAAATGTGTCTTGTCATTGTAGGTAGAAGTAGGCATTGTCTTATAAACTGCAGCTAAAGGTATGATTAAAGTCCTAAGGAGGTTCTTTTTAAGTTACACTATGATGACTGACAACATCCTAGGGTTTTTGTAGCTCAGGAGTTTGATGAGTTTGTTGCCAGGAACAGAGTAAACCACATCTTTACAGCACCCCAAGTTCCTTTTTCAAATGAACAAGCAAAACGCATGGTGCACACTCCATGGGTATCCAAAAATCCACGAGAAGAAATAAAAAACCTGTTCGTGTATGGTCCTGTATAAGTATAGGGTCATCCCTCTGACCACTTCAGATTTCTCTTGCCGAACTGTTACTGGGGTGGAAGTTAAGGTTTGCTTTGTCTCATCTGCAGCTGAATATATGGTATCAATAATTCATAGCAAATAGTTTGCAATGAGCCCTTGACTCAATTATGATCTTTTATGCCTGACCAGCAAGTTTATGTGAGAAACGTAACTATTAAGTGCTCACACATGATGACCATGTATTTTACAGACAGGTTCACACACTCACACTCACTATCCTTTTTGAGTCATCGAAACACGTCAGACGTGTGTGTGACTTGCTGCCGTCTTTATCAAGTTCTCCCATTCTTTGTGATCTTCAGTTGCACCGGCTGAAATATTCTCTTGAGATCATCCTCAATGACAGACTTCCAGCTCTTTTGCGGTCTGCCCCGATTTGCTCTCCTTGGAACCTCCAAGCACGTACATTTGTTGATCCAAGAAGAACTTCTTTCCACGTGTCCAAACCAGCATAGTCAGCTTCATCTCAGTGCCAAACACAATGGCATCAACTTCACTCGTCGAAGATGTGCAGAAGTGCCAATGCGTTCACTTTTCCTAATGTTGGAAATCTATTAGAGCATGGATCTTTCATTTCTCTCCAAACATGACTTGTACTCATTTTGGAATGCCTAACATTCAGAACCGTACAATAATGTAGCCCTCAAAACTGAATTGTAAATTTCACCTCGCTTTCTGAGTGACATCACCTTGCAGGTCAGCAGTGGCAACAACTCTCAAAACTTTGCCTAAGTAGCATGCGTTTTCATTACTATAGCAAGCTTACATCCACCACCAGGCCAAATTTCATCTCCAAGATACTTGGAATTATTAAAAACCTTCAGGGTGCTACCACAGAATGTGTTTTCAGATACAAGTCTGATCTGGAATCAAGATATTCCACAAGCTTCTTCCGTATATCCGTATAATGCACATGGGTCCAAGATGCACAACCTTCACAAAAAATAGAATTACGGCCAACATCTTTCTGAGAGACCCCACATGGGTACTACCCTGACTTAATTGGCACATTCAGACCTCTTCCACAAATCATGACTTTGGTTTTATCCATGTTAAGCTGCAATCCCTTCTCTTACAGATGATTCTTCCATCGCCCAATTTCTCGATCAGTTCTTTTAAAGTCTCAGCAATTATCACAAGGTCATCAGCATAAACTAACTCCCAAAAACAACCAACACAAAACTCCCTCAACAAGGCCTTCATCACAATAAGGAACAAAAGTGGACTTCAAACAGAACCCTGATTCACACCAGCCCGAACTTCAAATTCATCACTGAAGAAGTTACCAGCCCTTACATGGGTCTCAACATTACAATACATTGCTTGGACAGCACTGATAATCCATTCAGGAACTCCAAATACACGCATTCCCCACCACAAAATTGGCGAGGTAGTCTATCAAACGCTTTTTCCAGGTCAACAAAGGCCAGGTACAGCTGACTATTTTTAGCCAAATACTTCTCCTGCACCTGTCTTAGAATAAAAATCGCTTCCATTGTTCCTTTCCTATTGTAATGTGTTTTAGTAAGTAATAGCCTGATCAATGTTTCTATATACCTAAACAGAAATAACAAATAATAAATATTTTATCCCCCCCCCCCTCAAATTAGTATTGGGGTAAACCAAACTAATGTCCATCCACAAAATTCTTTTCACCAGAACCACCAGTTTCAAGCAAAACAATGTAGTGTCCATAAAACAAAATCCAACATGTATCGATACAGTTCTCCAGCTGTAACATACTGTTCTATCGTTTAACAAACTCTGAGTCACTATATCGGGTTCGGTCTCTTCTGGCGTTCCGACCGTCTCGCTGTTGCTTCTTCTTTTAGTACCTCCTCGTCTACACCACCTGCTTCGTTTACTTCCGTATAGCCCTCCTCATCCTCACTGCTCTCCTCCTGGCCACACAAATCTTTCTGGCAAAAGTTTGGGTCTAGCTGTGGTTCTTGTTCTGGAAGACAAACCTTCTTTAAATCATCTGGGTGGCGCTTAAAATGTTGTTGGTCACTGCCTCTTTCAATAACAATAGCATGGTCATCTAAAGAAACCTCGGAAATCTCAAAATCATCTGGTAAAAAAATCGGTTCTAATTTGGACTTCTCATTGAAATTTCGGATCAACACTTTGTCTCCTATTTTAAATGATGAATTTGATGTGTACCTGGATGCATTTAGCCTTGACTGACGGTCTCGCTTCTGCTCCTTAATCTCGAAAAAGCATTGAACTTGGTGGAATTCCTTTCACAGGGTGAGGTGAACTTCGATAACTTTGTGACAATTCACTGAATGCGTTCTTCTCCGACTGATGGTTGTGATGGGTTATTTTCATCGCCTTTCCTAACGGTTTCATGAATGTTTCAGCTGGATTAACTTAAGAGTACAGGGGAGGAATCTTTTGAAGCAAAATATTACATCGCTCGGGCAAACTGTTCCATGTTTTTCGAATTGAACGGTGCTCCATTGTCTGATAGTTGAACATCTGGGTTGTTGTATGTGTCACAAATATCTGCTAAAACTGGGATGACTTTGTCAGCACTTGTGGAGTTGACCGATTTTGCTGTTGGGTATTGTGATGCCATATCGGCCCAAATAGGTCAACTGCTACATTCTCCCAACAATTTTCCGGTACCGAATGTGACTGTAGCAGTTCGTGCGTCCTCTTATCAGTAAAATATTGGCATGAGAGAAAGTTCTCTACGAAGTTTTTCACCTTCTTATCCATTTCATGTAAAAAGAAACGAAAACGAAGTCTCCTCATCATTCCACTTTGTCCTGGGTGGTTACCTCCTTGTGCTAACTGAATTGCTTATTCTTGGAGGCATGATGGCAGAATAAAACGCTCTCCTTTCAATAGGAGACCGTTGTTTGTTACGCTGATCTCTGGAAGAATATTTTCAAATCGTATCAGTTGCTTATCTACTAACTTGGGAATGTACGTTTTGCCGCTTTGCACCAGGCTTCGCAGTTCATTTGCGATGCTAGCATTTCCAATCTTTCCATGATTGGCATTGTGTGCAGGAAGTAGAGAAGCGTGTTGAGCTCTTCTGGAGGTGTAATCTGCTTGATTGAGTTTACCTTTGCGAAAGATAGCCCTGTACTGAATATTGCAGTAGCGTAGTCTGATGCACTCTGTTCGGATGGATCCCTTCTTGTTGTCATTGAAGATCGGGCAAAGTGGTTTATGGTCTGCAATGACTTGTATCAGGTTTATATTTCAGAAACGACGTAATCCAAAACCAATGCTCATTGCCTCCAGGTCCAGTTGTGGATATTCTGCCTCAGCCTTGGTAGTACGTCTTGAGGAAAACGCAACTGGCTTAGCTGTTTTGATGGAATTTCCTTGGCCTAGCATGGCTCCAAGCCCTGTAACATGGGAATCCGTAAAAATTAAGGTTGATTCGATTAGATCGAAGTACCGCAGAAAAACTCATCGAAACACTTTTGCTGTTCCTTGCCCCATCTGAAACGTATCTTGTACTTGGTCAACCCACAAAGTGGTGCGGATTGTTTGGCAAAATTATGCAGGAAGTCTCCATTTGACTGCATTGTGCATAAGAGACTGACCAACTCTTCCTTGTTTGCGGGAGCTGTGATGTAGTTTAGGGCCTCCACCTTTTCAGGGTCTGGTCTAACACCATCCTTTCTGTAAATCATACCACAAAATGATATTTTCTTTGCACCAAAAACACATTTCGCTGAGTTTACGGTTAAACAAAATGTTTTAATTGCTTCCATTACCGTTTTCAGTGACTTGTGCTCGTCATTATTAGGTGCAGCACTCAAAGGTGGACTTAAAATAAGCCTTCTAAAAATTTGACATTTTATTGACTACTTCTGGCCATAATGTAGTTACTCTGGTCTTTTCATCAGGGCAGGCAATCAACTGGTCCTTGCAAAATTGAGTTGATGAGAAGAACCCAGGGAACTTTACCACCCCATCTTTCTGTCCCCACTGTTAATGGACTTCATCAAACCATGCCAATGTTGGTTTTGATTGTGTGATCTCTTTTGTTGAATGTTCCACTTTCCACCTTTTAATCGCAGCATCCATGGATACCTTTGCAGGGTCAGGATACTTGGCATCATACTGCAGCTGGAACTTTTTTGTAAATTCCATGAAGGCCTTCAAGGTATCTTTAGGATGTTTGTTGGGGTGAAATAAGAGTGTCATTCATTGGGCTTCATTTTCCATTGCCTACATGTTTCCTGCGAGATAAAAGAATAACAAATGCCCCACAGGTACACAGAAAATCACTGATTATTAATGTGTTACCTTGCTGTGGTGGCAGCCAGCAGTGCATGATTGCTTTGTTTTGGGTGCAACAGCAGTTGCTATATCTTGCAGCCTTGTATCCAATTTCTGCTGACACAACATCCACCACAAAACGTGTGGCCAAGTACTTCACTGACAACTTTCAAAAGAGTGTTTATCCTCATCGCCAATATTGTAAAGTGTCTCAGTAAGTAAAAACCCAATAAATGTTTCTATATACCTAAACTGAAATAAGAACTAAGAAATACTATATCTGCCAGGAGAAAATCCTGGGATATCCTACCTTCCTGTACAATGGCATTGGCCAAATCTGCAATAGCCTCACAGCACACCCCTGGACAAGCCAACAACATTTCTGCCACAACACCAGATGGCCCAGGCACTTTCATTTTAAGGAGAGATGCATTTACCATTTGTGGTGAAATCAAACAAGCAGGGCCACTCACAGGCTCCACACTTGGAAGTAACTCAGACTAAAGGAGCTTAATGTTCAGTACCTTCTCACAGTACTGTTTCCAAGCATGCTTCTTTGCATTCATATCAAATGCTACATTTCCACCATCATCAACAACACACTTTTCACCCACAATATCCTGGTTTGCCATTCTCATCTGTTTGGCCACATGAAAGATGTTTTGGTGCCTGCATTCACTCTAGCAAAAGCAGTATCTTCAGCACACCTTTGGGCAAGATATACTTTTTTCTTGACTGTCATTTGGCAGTCAGATATTCATCCTTATTGCTGCCATTTTTCCAAGCTTCCCACTATCTTCTCTTTTCCTTCACTGCATCATCCACACTCCTATTCCACCACAAGGTCTGTTTCCTCGAAATAACTTTCTTTGTCCAGCCACTGTTTTTTCCACTGAGTCAAGAAGACTACTTTTCAAACCAGGTTGACCACATTACTTTATATTTGGAAGGTACAACTATTAATCCTGACGTGCTTACGTATACTGTGCTTGTGCAGATTAAACAAATAGGGTCACCATTTGTATGCATCCAAGCACAAAGGGTGAAGTTAATAGCTGGTCATAGTCCAGTAGTAGTGGAAGGTAAAACCAGGTCATCAGCATTTGAAGAGAATATTTCTTCTTTAACAACAAGTTGTGCTGAGGTTAAAAGAAGTGTCAAGTGGAATAGTTGTATACCCTAAACTGAGATGGTCTGGAAAGGAGTGAAACTGGCTGGTTTACTAGAATAAATACCAAGAAATACAAGGATAGAGAAGTATTAGAAATAGTGTAAATAGAGACTTCCCCCAACTTGATTTTATTCTCAAATAACTAGCATTAGCTTGAATTGCTGTTATTACCTGCTACATTTCACAGGGATTCAATATTACCAATTACATAGGGACACAATATGTTGATTGCTGAAAACAAAAGTTACTATCCTTTTAACAGTGTTACTGTTTATCAGTTGAGACTGGGTCTAAACTGATAAACAGTATTAAATAGTGTTGCATCAATTGCTCAAGTTATATTTTACAGAGTTTACAAGACAAAGGAGTTTCAGTTGTATTGTTGTGGTGTCATTGTGTTTCCTGATTTTGATTAATGATAAATTTATTCTTTTATTTTCTGTTGTTGTTGTATTCCATGTCTGTATATTATTTTCTATATCTGACCAAGTTGAAGGGCTGTGCCTTGATGGTTAGTGCAACTGCACCAAAACCAAGAGGTTCCTGGTTTTGATTCCCCAAGCAGGAAACTTTGGAACTTTACAAAAGAAAAAGCCATTGGTTGGCATCAAAAAGGGCATCTGGCTGAGCCCCAATTACTGGGAAAAATGATGTTAAAACCATATATATATATATATATATATATATATATATATGTATGTGTGTGTGTGTGTGTGTGTGTGTGTTACCAAGTTGCAATAAAGTTTTTCAATAATAGAACCAATTCAGTAATCAACTCTGGTTATGGTAATGCAAAAGTTTTGGCACTCAAATGATGGTCAGCCACCCAAAAAAAACAAGGTAAGTTATCTACACCACCTAAAAATTGCTACAAAAGGAAAATGAAAATGTAAAGACAAAATATTCCAATTGTAGGAAGAAACTGCAGCTGATGTCACTATAAACTAGGATGTAGTAATACTAGTCAAAATGCATTTGATCAGGTAAGACAAGAAATTAAAATGAAAAAAAAACCCCACATAAACTAAAGCATTAAAAATAGTTTATTAAACACTACTAATACAAAAAAAATCTTATTTCACCTTATTAAACTTAAATTTTTCAGACAGCACATAAACTTACCTCTATCCTGAACCTCTCTTTGGTCAATATCATCTTCATCTGACAAGTACAGATCAATAGAAGGGTGAAATTCACGTTTTCTTTTTTCTGCTGTTTCAAAAATAGAGCTTTCTTTCAACCCATTCTGTGAGCTAAATAGTGGATTATCAAGATTTTGTTTCAGTTGACTTCCTGGAAGTTTGACTGTACTTTTGGGTTTAGAACTAAAATCTGTTGATTAAATAAGAAAAGTTCTACAACCATGCTTCCATAAAATAAAATTAAAAAGATTATTGGCATATAAAGAGCTATGATGAACAAATAAACTTTCTTACTTCATAGCAACCTGCTCCTTTACAGGCAGCTGTCACAACAAGACAAACATAGGCTGTATACAGTGGGGTCTGTTGAGTAAGCTGTTAAATATTTATTTCCCAGATCAAATTTTAGTCAATGACTATACAGATCCCATATCCTGAGCTTGAACAAGCTGGCCTTGCATGGTAAAAATGAAAGTCTTCAAAAACAAAATTCTCCCATGCAAAAATAACTTTTTGCCATGATTATATTACTACTAATTCCAACCTATGCTATAGATCATATCTTGTAATGAGTATTTTAGGGTAAGGAACAGTGTTCCCTTTAAACTCAAAATCCTATTTCAATAGTGCTATAAAACTCCCAACAGGAATAAGAAATAATTTACATGAAGTGTGCTTAAAGACTACCCCAGGTAACAACTGCATAAATCTCCATAATAATTGTTCAAATCTTTTTTGTTGGTTTAAACTTTACTGCTTCTGCACGGAGTCCTCCCATACAACTTAAAAATAGTTTAAATACAGTCGCATGTTTTCCTATTATTCTGGAGTTTACAACAAACTTCCACATTATTGTTGTAACATCTTTTGTTATTTTTGTTCCTTGTGGGCCAGAATTCTCACCTATGAGACATATTCTTTATTGAGCCATGTTTTACAAAGTTTTTAGAGTTTTCACTGTTAGTTTTTCCTTGTATTTTTATGGTTGAAAATTGAACAAACACCTAGCTTATATTATTACAATAATCCAACTCTATTCTCTATTATCTGCATCTGCTTCTCTTAAACCAGACTCTTAAGGTCTTCTTTCACTAAATAAACTCTAATTTTACCAGTTAAACTTGCCCTTTACTTCTAAATTCAACACATAATTTTTACAGGCATTCTCCTCTTGCTCTAATTCACTCCCAAAACTTCTTCCCTTGTATATCTGCCACACAACTGAAGAAGAAAAAAATCAAATACCAGTAATACTTTTCTGTAACACTGCCTATAATCTGTTATTCTGAGAAGTTTTGATTGCTTATCTCTCTGGATAAAACAAAATAAAAAATAAACTCACATTGTCAATTATCACTGCCTTTCTTGTAATGTAAGGTAAATTTTCTATTCCTACTGGCAATCATTTGGCATTAGTATTATTTGGTTTTTATGGGGAAATTAAGAGAGGATAGGTTGTCCAATGGTCTACTATATGACTGCCCCAAAACGCCCAATTGAAAACAAGTTGGTGTTACATTCCTGCTAAGTGGAAATCTTTAAATATGTATAGGCAATAGAGTAAACCATCAAATACGTCTGACGTAAAAAAGTCTGAGAAAGCTAAGAACAAATTTGACAAAAATACTCCTTAAATTCCCTTGATCACAAAATGTATTAGAAAGTATTTTGGAGGCTTAAAAGATGATTTTAACTTGTTTGCTCAACCTAAATGCTATTTGCAATGAATATTCTATAAAGTATTATACTATAAATCTTCCACAAATAGCTAGAAATTTCCCCTAGTCACTACTGATATCATTAAATTCTGCTGATTTACAATGACCAGGAACAATCGTTAAGATAGGAAAATAGCTCACATTTCATTACAATCTCATAACGTCCGATGATATCTGCTTAACAGATTTTTCCCATAACAGTTGGTTCAATGAAAAATAAACAGGCTTACGTTAGCCGATAGTACTATTAATGCTATCAGTATTTCTCAGATGCTTAATTTAGTGGGTTTATTTTTGTAAATATTGCCCACAATTTCAGCTGTCTTATGATTATGAGCAACCGAATTGCTTATTTATTTTTTCTGCCATTTAACCATTCGCTGGTCTGCCAACATTCATCTAACAGATAACCTATTGCCATAGATGCTTGGCAGACCGTTTAAATGTATCCTTTAGAGCACTGACTGAAACTGATCTCAATTCTTTGACTAATATCAAAATCATTATGCAATGTCATAGAGGCCTCATACCTTCAAGTTCATCCATCATCTCCAGCTCATCAGCATATTTGTCTTCGAAGTCCCTGTCTGTAGGATACTCATCATAAGGTATATCATAGTCTTCCATTGTAGACTGATTTGTGTTCACCACCGTTGTATTTTCAGTCAAAATAAATAAATTTCATTTGTACTGCAACATTCTCCAGAAATAAATATCGCTTCAACTCCCGCCAAAAGTAATTTTCCTCGTTCTTGAAATGAGACTACCTAACGTTTGGACCAAATCCGAAAAATCAATTTAATTCAAAAAAAAAAGGTCTTCATAAATTTTAAAATTAAGCGTTTAAAATTATATAATGTGCTACTCAAACCTGTATTAACGTATAACTCTGGTACCTGGGGAATGACAAAGAAGGAGGAGGGTTCAATGAATGCATTCCATAGAAAGCAATTAAGAAAAATTTGGAGACATAATTGGAGACACAGAGTGTCGAATGCTGTGTTATATGAAATGAGTGATGCAATACCAATAAGTAATGAAATCAAGAAAGCCAGATGGAAAATACTTGGACATGTTTTAAGGTTGAATGAAAATACACCAGCTCAACAAAGTATGAAATTTTATTTTGAAAATGTTGACAACAGAAAGAAGTTTAGAG
>RDPX01000090.1:994352-1005259 GCA_003991215.1 Morbakka virulenta | reverse complement strand
GATATATTTGCAATACATTTACAATACATTCACGATATATTTACGATATATTTACGATATATTTACGATATATTTACAATATATTTACAATACAGTAACAATATATTTACGATATATTTACGATATATTTACGATATATTTGCAATACATTTACAATACATTCACGATATATTTACGATATATTCACGATATATTTACAATACAGTAACAATATATTTACCATACATTTACAATACATTCACGATATATTTACAATACAGTAACAATATATTTACGATATATTTGCAATACATTTACAATACATTCACGATATATTTACGACATATTTACGATATATTTACGATATATTTGCAATATATTTACAATACATTCCGATATATTTACAATACATTAACAATATATTTACAATATATATTTCCAATATATTTACATTATTTATGTAGAATATATTTACAATATATATGTATAGTAATTTTACAATATATATTTACAATATATTTACATTACTTATGTACAACATATTTACAATATATATACACTATATTTACAATACATTTGCAATACATTTATGATATATTTACAATATATTGTAAATTGATTTTTATCCCCACTTTTTTCTTAAATCTAATTTTTGTTTCTTTCTGATCAAAATGTAGGTGCAAAAAGGGAATTTACAGAATCAATAGCCTTTATTGAGACACTAAAGAAGAGCAAAAATATCACAGTAACAAAGTTGGGTATTTTGGCTTCCAATGTTCCTATTTACAGATTCAGTGCCTTTCTTGGATCTTTGGAATACTTTATTTCACAAGGTTCAGTTACAAGAGATTTAAAACAAGCTAACAAAACCATCGATTTCATTTTGCTTTACGCGCAACTTGTTGTTATGAGAGAATCAATCTTAACTGACCTTTGCTTACTGTACAACAGAGGAAAAATGTACGACATCGGAAAAGCCCTGTCCAATGCTATTAAAGTAAATCGAAGGTTTGCAAGAGAGCACTTAGAATTTTTTAACAAAGTTGGTCCTGAACATGTGGTAATTGCTTCTCTGTACTATCCACCTGGGAATTCTCATGCGTCTAAGTATATTCAAACATTTAAACAGTTCTTTGGAGTACCTGATCAACCTCCAGTTTTGCCAGGATATTACACAATCACCAATGTTTTTTGGGATAAATGGGCTATTTGCAGCAGATGGTGGACAGCAAGAATAATTTTCCAAGGTTGTCGTGATGCAAAGAAGAGTAATATTGAAATTATACGATTGAAGAATGGATATTCATTGCTGCGATCCAGAAGTAAAAAGACCCTGTACGTTAGTCGAACTGATGCAGGTTGGGTCTGGGGAACATCTGATAAAGATCCAGGTATACACTACAACAGTATTTGAGTTTAATAGAAAGTTATCGTGATAGGGATATGTCCTTCTTTTTTCATACTAAACAATTTTTAGTTAGGACAGATGGGAGGGATAAAAGAAAATGGCCAAAACTCCTGGGAGTTTTATTTTCCCCCAACCTTTTGAAACCAAAATTACTTTAAATTTTGCTAGTTTACTTTTGTCTACTATAGAATTAAAATAAATAAAAGCAAATAAATCCGTGCTATTTTTGCAATATCTTTTTGTTACAAGAGTATTAAGTATATATATGTTTAGCTTACAGAGGCAATTTTACACCAGAGATCGGATAAATATATTTGCACGTCCAAAATACTCTCATAGTTCATTAATTATTCAACTTGAGATGAAAACAAGATAAAAGATGAGTATCATACAAGTTTTACAAAAACCACAGGCACAAATTTTCAATTTCAAAGTGAAAAAAACCGACATTACATTTGATTTGACTTAATTCAGGGGTAAAATGCTAGAGTGCAAAATTGTTGGTTGAAGTCAAGATTAATTGCAATAAATCCACTCAGAATCTTTAAGAACAACACATAGCATTTGTTGTTTTTAATGACTGTCAATGCACATGTATTTCAACAAAACGCAGACTGGTATGTGTTAATATTTTATTAAGTATGATTTCAAATTAAAGTTTGATGGTATTTTACAGTAGTATCTTTATTTAATAATAAACTTTAGTTCATGAAAAACATTGTGGCAGCATAACACTTTACGTAGGAGGCCCAATACCATAAAACGACATACATTTTAGAAAGAAAAACATCATTACTGACAACTTCAAACCTAATCCAAAAATAGTTTGCTTTATCAAGAATCGTAAATGCAGGAATTCACACATTATCAAGAAAGTAGTATGGTTGATGATCAGTAGAGACCTGATTAAAATCTGACATCACAAATAAAACAATGATTTTTTGTATCGCCCAATGAAGTTGGAAGTAAAACGCAGTGGCCTTCTGAAGCAGTTTTTACAATATAGAAGATTATTGACAAATTTGAAGTCAACAATCTATGCTTCAAACTTGTAAATAGCCGTAAACACTAAAAATTGATTTCATGAAGCTTAACGTTTTTTGTTTCTGACAACGGGTTCCTTAATAATAAATTAATACATGGAATTTAAAATTGTCTTCTGAACGAAAAACTAACAAGGAAAAGAAAACTAGCAGCTTGGCCACAAATCCATGAAATGAGAAGCACTTGATAATCAGAGACAGTGCTCGTTTTATGTGCGTGCCATTTGTGCACTTTTAAGTGCTCTTCACTTAAAATTGTAGAAATATTGTCATAGGCAAGAAGCATGACTCTCGGTATAAATAGCTGAGTGCTTTATCGGACGAACAAGGTTGACCCCTTGTTAACTTTCAGACCACGCCCTTTCTTCATGATTCCCACTTTTTACCTCCAAAGTGTATGATTAAAACTGCCAATTGGTCTGAAAGACGCAATTCTTGACAAGTGCAAATGGTTAGATATTCCAGGTCTTCTAAGTTAATGCAAAGACAAAAACTACAGCAACAAAACAATCACAGACATCAAAATTTCAACTTATAATGATAGATGCAAAAACACAAAACGTTTTTAACATGCAATTAAAAAATAAATTTCTTAAAAGAAATAAACTTTTCACGGTCTCTTTTACTAATGGGTAACTGAATTTTAACTAAAGAAACTTACGACGAAAATTTAGATGCTCTTGATCATCTACCTCAATGTGTTAAGCATAATAAAAGTAGATGGAATGGGAAATACCCAATATTCAAGAGAAAAGATTGGATTGTAGAGATTCTGAAAAGGTTGCTGAATGTAGAAATAAATTAGCAGAATCGGAACCATGAGTTAAGGCCAAGAGGTAATTAATCAGCACCTTTGTACGCCTAAGCAAAAGTAGGTAAAGAGAAAAACCAGTTTGTCTTTTATTGTAAATGTCAAGCTCGGTATACTATAACAATAATGTTTGTATAGAACGAGTAGTAAATGGTCGCCTTTTCATGACAGCTTGGAAAAGGAGAAATGGATCTTAAGAAAAATTCATTTCCATCCTCTCCTCCCCGCTTTTCACAAGCCCATTATTGACAGTGAGAACTATACGACCCTAGCAGATAAAGATAGGGTTTACAATAAGATTATGGATGGTATATCTAGGGGTACCATTATTGAGTTTGGTGATGATCTCCTAAATAAAACAATTGTTGTTTGCTTAGTATCGTGATAAAAGTAAGAGGATTTACACAGCTGTAATCTTCAATGTAAAGTAAAGCTGACAGTGAAAAAAGTAAAAACTATTTTACAGACGTTAAAACCATCAGTTGAGAATGTCTAACGAGGCAAAACTACTAGATATCTCCAAAGCCCTTGAATTCGTCATATCAGGAGCAACAATGTATAAAGCCAGAATAGGACGCCACTCTACAAATCTTCTCAGCACCATCCGTGAAGACATCAAAAACTCCGGACTTGGGCAACTCCGTACCAGAAAACAGCTCCAGAGCCTAAGGGAAAAGCAAGAGGGAAGAAGAACTGGAAACGTTTCAACGAAGGTCTGATTGCATCTATGGGATGTCCTCGACTACCAAAGAAGCAGAACACAGAGGATAAGTAAGTAAGTAAGTAACATCTAAATGTCAATAAAGCAATTGGCTGACACTTCCAGTAATGTAACACCACAGTAATCTCTAACGATGTCAAAATCGTAGCTTCAGTATCAAATGATGGCGAGTTTCTCGTGAAGTTAGAAGCCCCATAGATTAACGAAACAGAACCTGGGATAAATAACAAGGACTAGTACAAAATTAAAGAGCGTACTATTAGGTTGTAACCAGGGATCTTCAGATCACTATTTATCGTACTCTCATGATAATGTGTGAAATAGCGCATATGATGATAAATGATAATGCAATGTCTTGTAGGTTATGTCGGAATACGTCAGTAATGACGTAAATATTTTCCAAAACATGATATGTCAGTTTATCTTGTTGATCTTTCTACCTCATATGTAGTTTGTTAGTAAACTTGTTTGTTTTGTGGGTCTTTGTCTTCACCTCCATTATCACTGGATTCTACAATTTACTAAGGACGAGGTTCCCGATTCAAGGCTCGTCAACATTCTTAAAAGTACTGCGTCTAATTTTTGTTGTTTTTTCAACAAAATTTGAAAAAGGATAAAACTAACGAATAAAAAGTAATAAAAATAAAGAGGATTTGGCATTATAGAAAAGTGAAGATTATTTGTGCACCAAACTGGGTTTGAAGTAGTCAAATACCTGTAGCTATTATGTGTACATGCTCTGCACCTGAGCCATTAGAAAAGCAGCTACCAAAAGTAACAGAAATAGTTGCAAATTATCTCATTATGAAAGTAGCGCAGGATTTGCCTTTGCAAATTGATTAGGTGTTAAGTTTCGTCAGCATAAATTCAAGATTGCCTGCAAATATTTTCCATGGACTTGATCAACACAAGGCCTTTAATTTAGATTTTATTCAAGAAGTTGCCCTGACATCCTAAGTTATCGTTCTCGCTGTTCAAATTTTTTTATCTTTGCCTATTCACGTCTTGTTTTCCATCTTCCCATCTTCACTTTCTAACGTTGTCTCTGTATTTAAGAATAGATTTGATCCATCTGATCCTGGCAAACATCGGCCTAAACGTCTTCGTTATGTCGTTAGAGCAGACAAGCCAAAGACAATTACTTAATTTTCCCCCCAATAATATGCTTAATATGTGAAATACATTTATGATTGTGCTATATAGTATAATGGTTTAAATTTTTTTTCGGTCCTTTTGAATTCACCAACAACCGATTGTTATAAGTTCGCTTCTCTTTAGTCAACTTAAGAATTACCAAGAATGAGCATGCGCAGCATTTTGTGTGTTTTGTATTCACTCTATCGGCCACCGATGTCTTTCTCTTTTTCCATCGACCTAATGTTTATTAAATAAATATATTGGCACCTTTACTTTATTTTAAAAATGGGTCTGGCTAAGAACTGTAAAATAACGACAATATGGAATGGCAAAAAGTATAACAATGAATTAAATTATATAAAATGTCCACTAATAATATAGGACGGTAATAAAAGTAGATTTATTTTCACGTTGACACTTTCATCAAGACATTCTAGTTATTTTTCTGAGCTTTCAGCAGAAGGGTGCTTAGTAGAGATGGTGACTAGTAGAGCGTTGGCGTTATCGGATCTTGATGCAATTTATTTTGAGTTCCTTTTTTAGATTTATTTCATTTATGTAAATTTATTATCTTTCGTTTTGTTTCTTATTTAGTAATTTTACAGACTATGTGCATCAATTTCAATCTTGATAACAATTTGATAATTTTTGCATTGATTACTTATTATTTTGTGAACGATTCCTACTACACACCCAACAAAAATGGAAAGTCATTTAATTTTTTTTCTTCCTTGTTTAGGAGAAAAAGGTTACATGAATTTCATTCGTCTACGAACAGGAAATTATGTCTTATCCACTAAGAAATGGCCTCATCATTTCCTATATATGGAGTCAAGTGTGTCTGGTTACATTCGTACCTGGCAAGGGAACCCAGGGCCTCAAGGATATTGGAATTTAAGTCCATAATCAGAAGAGATGATGTTAACCAAAAAATGTTAAAATGCTGTGCAAATCAAGGAATGCACTAATGAAAGCTTTTTAATTAGTTTTTATTTTGGAATTTCGTGATACTGTAATCTTATGTCAGAGTTATGGACTACCCAGTTTATCAGTTTGATAATATGAAAAAGTGTCTATGAATATCCTCTCTCTTTTTGTGTGTTCAATAAACAGTGGCATACAAATGTCTATAAAAAATAGGTTGATCCCCGGCTATTACAATTTCTCCCTGCCCATACAAGGTTTGCAAGTTCAAATTAAATGAATGAAGATGAATGAGGAGAAATAAAGAGAGCTGAGGAGGAATGAAGAGGAATGAAGAAAATGAAAAAGAATAAGAAAGAATGAAGAAGAATGAAGAAGAATGAAGAAGAATGAGAAGTAATGAAGAAGAATGAAGAAGAATGAAAAGGAATAAAAAAAGGAGGAAAAATGAGAAGTAATGAAGAAGAATGAAGAAGAATGAAAAGGAATAAAAAAGAATGAAGAAGAATGAAGAAGAATGAGAAGTAATGAAGAAGAATGAAGAAGAATGAAAAGGAATAAAAAAGAATGAAGAAGAATGAAGAAGAATGAAAAGGAATGAAGAAGAATCAAAAGGAATGAAGAAGAATGAAGAAGAATGAAGAAGAATGAAGAAAAATCAAGAAAGAATGAAGAAGAATGAAGAAGAATGAAAAAGATTTAAAAAGAATGAAGAGGAATAAAGACGAATAAAGAGGAATGGAGAAGAATGAGGAAAAGGGAGGATAAGAATGTAGATTTCAAGGACATTAGGTATAATTTCCTGAAATGATTATAAGATATGCGCCGACGGGTTGTGACGCAGGAAGTAAATGAAACGCATTCGACGGTGTTTAATTACAAAGATAACGAGCTGAAGTCAAAACCTGATCATATGCATAAAGAGGGGAAAATTGGCATACATTTTCGGACGTAAAAAAGTAATACCATGACAATATCGCTAGTTGCCAAATGTATAAAAGAAATAACAGAACATCTGTTATTTGAGAAAATCGATTGTTTTTTTTTGTTCTGTTTATTTGCAGGGACTATATGGTGAAAGGTTGGCACTCTACACTCTAAAATAAGAAAAATGTAGAGTTCTGTTTAAGCGTCGAATTGACAGCGTTCCTGTAGACTGATATAAATTGTAGTAATCGAGTTCCAAGAGATTCCTCTCTAAGAGCATGCCAGACCTAAAATTTCTCCTTTTGCTCTCTACAAAAGTTTTAAATATATTAACAGGTATGATTAATAATACGCAAGGTCTTGTGATGGCCAAAGGTAGCAGAATGAAATACCCATTTACACCCTAAAATCCACAAATTACAGAGTCGTAATTAGACAAAAGGACTCTTTAAAAAAATCAGATATCGATATGGAGATTTCAGTTACTAGAATCACACTCAATTCAAATTCAGCTCACATTCAAAATGGGTCACAGCAAAACACCTATCAATCGTCTTCAGTGGGCCTACGATATTTGTTGACAGTTACTACAAGGAACCCTGTGAAGGAAAGTCTGAACGGAAACATCAGGCAATACATAATGTTTGTCTGTAAACAAACAGTTGTCATTTTAATGTAATATTCAACATCCTTGTTTACTTTCAATAGTTAATAAAATTCACTGAAGGATCACATGTACCACTGATTGATACCTTGTTCTGGATGCTGATCGGAACATAAAGTTTCTTGGGGTAAAAATAGCAGGGAAAATTATAGACTAAGGCATTACAATGACTAAGTTAAGACACTGAAAACGCATCAATAGCGCATCAGGAGCATATCCACTTCCACAGTCTTAAGCGTAAACAATATTGTTTGCCATCTTCCTTCGAAGTACAAATAGCTGGCGAAGAAAAACAAGCAATCAGGTAGATCAATTGAAGTTGTAACATCCTGAATTAATTTGATTATAATGTTCAAAGGCAGATGTAAACTACAACCAACCATCTCAGAATTAGTATATTCAGTATATACAGACTTTATTGTACCTGATAGCTTGTATACTACAAATCATGTGTTGTCAAACCACCCATATCCTTAACGCTAAGTTATGTGATCAAATTTTAATGGTCATTACATACCATGGAGGGAGGAATATATAGGAAAATGTTAAATGTTTCGATGAATCGGAAAGAAATAAGTTCATTTCGCCAACCGATTAATATTTCCCTCTGCTGTTGTAAGTCGATGGCTAACAAATATAAGAGGCTCTTGAATCCATTGATTTGACTTAAAAATCATGATCTTTAAAACCACCAGCGATTAAAGTTAGAAAAGTAGGAACGCGCTGTTTATTACTGTAATACATTTAGGGTAACGCAGTGGTAAGAACTTATTTAGACAACGAAAGTATGAAATACATATTTTGATCGTAGAAAAGGAGCATTTTTTAAAAGTAAGGCCATGCAAAGGCTCAGCAAGTAAGGAAAAATCGAACACATGCAGAAAGTAAACTTAAATTAACCCAAACAATAAACGTAGCTTTAAGAAATTAGTTGGTACAGAAACATGAACTGAAGCGTCATGATGACCAGATGTAGGGATGACTTCCTGAGACGAAAGGGTGTTGCTTCAAGAAATCTAATTCGGACTGACAAAAATGACACAAATTAATGATAACGCAATCACAGCAGCATCAAATTTAAATCCTTATTATATTTTTCACTAGAGAAACCGTGGCTTAATGGCTAGAGCAGTTGCAACGTAACCAAGAGGTTTCGGTTTCGATTCGCCCAGAATTTTGGAACTTTACAAAAGAGAAAGCCATTGGGTGGGGTCAGGAAGAGCATCCGGCCAAAAATTCCTCACCGCCAAAACAAAAATCCCTGTGAAGAGCACCATCTGACCCCCAGTTACGGGGGATAAATAACGTTAAAGCCAAAACAAAATAGATTTTTTGCCTTAGTATAAAACAATCCTTTAAAAATATCATCCAACTAAAGAGATGTACTTGTCAAATACATTCAGTATTAATCAAACATTTTGCGAAAGGAATAAGGTCACTAGCGGTAATGTAAAGAAAATCTAAGAATTAACCCAACAGCGTTATAAAACTGTTGTGCTGGTCTCCATCAGTCGTTGATAACCATGAAAAAGAATCCCATGTGTCGTCTCTGTTGCAGCATCACTGCCTGTGGGTGACCTTTTCAGTGTAAAGCATTGGATTCACGCCTGGATGAAATAATGACGACAATATATTATCCATGCAGCATGTCCCCCTCTCAAAGTTGTTGACAGAACCAAAGTAACAGCAGAGCTGCTACAATTTGGTGCAAATGCTGCTGAAGAAGCTTCCCAACAAGAAAAATCGTCGATGCACGATCATGTTCTGGTCACCCAGATACACGTTGTTTTCATGTTGTAGATTCAGCTTTAAAGCAATACTCATTTGGTCATAGACGATTTTTAGGTTATTTGCTTTGGCAAACTGCAAGTGCTTATTTTATGATGTAATAGTCATTAGATTAGCTATGATCGAGCAATAGATAAAAATCATTCGTGAATATGTAAACATAAGTGAATCTAAATATAAGTATCACTATGCAGGGGGCACTTATACAAGAGTAATCATGTGATTATGTCAGTTAGATTGGGGATCGTGAGACTTGGTGAGCCAATGCAAGTGGATTTCTTGTTCAGTTCCCCCAGGGCAAAAAAGAGTTTGTGAATTTTTCTTTCTCTGTTCGTCGGTTTTATCATGACAGCTCTTTAAAAAAAAATCCTTTAGGGTTTCTCTGGATTCGACGGTTTGGACTCAGATCTAGATCTTTGATTTGAAGGATTGAGAACAGAGAAGATATTGGCTATGTTCGCCAAAATAAGATCAACTCTGGATTTTTTTAAGCAACCTGTATGACAATCTTGGTGCTCACGCAAAGACAGGGCTAATTAGACACGCATGGCAATAACACGATTCAGCCCCTTTTCCCGGGGTTACGCATAGAGATTGAGAATAGCATAAATGTGTTGCGATGCCAGAGATCATTTAAGATGCGATACTAACACTATGTCGCATGTTACACTTTCCACTGCAATGTTAAATACTTTTGCCAGTTTTGGAGGTACGGATTTTATTGCCGACACATACCTGTAAAGAACACAATGCGTTACAGTAATGTAAGGCATAGGGTTTCACCATCATAAGGAAACTATACGTCACTTCTAGCATGACTGGCGCTTCGTCCAAACAAACTGCAGAAATTATACCCCAAGAAAGATTGTTGTCGTTATAGAACTCATCAAACCGTTTCTTTACATCTGCTACCTTAGCTGTTGTTGTCACCGGCAACATAAATAAATAACAATGTTCTCTATCACTAGGTCTGTCACATATTGCACGAATACAACAAACTGCCTTAGGTTGAAAATGTCAGTGGTCTCATCGATTTAGAATTTGTTTGCCTTCTACTCAAATATCCCATCGCTTGAGCGATGGGATATTTGAGGAATTCGCCTTAACGCGTCAACAGCAACTTTTCCCTGAATGGTAGTCTGCCATCTATAATACAGCTGGTATTACGAGTGGTTCATCCTTGTTGTGTGGCTTGCCCTGCTTTGCGATTAGGTAAGGATGTTCTTACGATGCTGCACAGAAGTGTTTTGTTGGAGAAACCCCTTTCAATTTCACCTTATGGTGCTATTGACATATCCTTTCTTATCTGAATGAATGGTCTTTGCTTTCGTTTTTATGATCAAGTACTCGAATCACTTACAGTCACGTAATTTAAGTAGTATCATAATGACAACAAAGCATCAAAGGACGACTGTTTATATTCCTCCAAGTGTACTTATACATAATAAATTAATACATTGGATTACACTAAAACCAATTCTTTTTTTAGAAAGCAATTTCAAACG
>RDPX01000090.1:969475-983959 GCA_003991215.1 Morbakka virulenta | reverse complement strand
TATTATATTATATTATATTATATTATATTATATTATATTATATTATATTATATTATATTATATTATATAAGTTAAATTTTAGCTTCCCATCCTATGTATTACAAACTCAGAAAAGACATATTTTGCTGAACTCTTCTGGATATCTATATCTTCTTTAGCACAATTTTTTAAATAGATATATCTGTGATAAAAAACAAAATTAATATGAGGTATATTAATGAAAAATATTATTTACGATTTCATTTTTTCACTTTTGTTTTTAGAAGCAAAGCGAGACTTCAAAGAATCCACGTCTTTAATCAAATCCACTAAAATGAAAGCAGAAATTACAGAAATGGATATTACATTTCTTTCTTCGGAAATACCAATTTTTAAATTTGGTGGCATACTTTTACTCTTAGAGAATAAAATTCTTCACCTTGCACCAACTCTAGATTCCAAAAAAGCAAACGAAGCTTTGGATTTTATTCTTCTGTATTCCCAACTTGTGACCATGAGAGATCTCATATTCAAAGATTTGTCTTTACTGATAAGAGAATCTGGCAAAGCAAATCATATTGCAGACGCAGTGGATAATGCAAATAAAGTCAACAGAAACTTGGCTAAGGACGCAATTGGTTTCTTGCACAAGTTACTTCCTGAACAAGCAATCATTGGTATCATGTATCATCCTATTGAACACTCAAATCGAAGCAAAAGTATTTTTACCTTTACAAGGTATTTCAACATTCCTGACATTCCAAGAATAAAGTTTCCTGCAAGCTACAATTTTCAGAATTGTTATTGGCACGATTATATTATGTGCGCAAAATCCTATCTAGGAAATTATATTTTCCTTGGGTGTGCAGTACCAAAGGAAGAGCCGAAGAACATAAAAGTGAACAAATTGATCAGTGGTCACTATACAATAGAGATTCAGGAAAGGAAAATGTATATCACAAAACATGCTGAAGGATGGGCATGGGGGACCCTAGTTGAGGATCCAGGTATGGTATGAAATATCTCTTCCTAAGCAATAGTCAGTAATAAATAAATCAATCAAGTTTTAATGGTTATAAATATCACACACAACAAAACAGATGAACAAGGAATCTTTTTGAGATTCATCATTATTTTGTCTATCATGTTTCTATTGCACGATTATCTTTTACATATAAAATATAATACATATATATGATATATAATATATAGTATATAATATATAGTATATAATATATAGTATATAATATATAGCATGTAATATATAGCATGTAATATATAGTATATAATATATAGTACATAGTATATAGTATATAATATATAGCATGTAATATATAGCATTTAATATATAGTATATAATATATAGTATATAATATATGATATAAAATATAAAGGATGCAACATATAACAGTAAAGGAAAAGTACTATAACAACTCTCTTATTTATAATAAGAAGTAATAAAAAACAACCTTTGAATAACAAAGTTTTTCCCAAACAAAGAGCAGAACAATGGACAACAAAATTACTTCTATTGAATCAGGGCATCAAACAAATATCAAATGGAGACCAACAAATGGTTCAAGTTTGAATATATTAGACGCATTTTCGTTGAAAAAAATAAATGAATGCATAGGGTAGGAAGATAAAATTTAACGCTAATAGTTTGAAAAGGAAAAAGGTTGCTGGTTGGGACGACTTGCCCCCAGGAATCTTAAAAGACGGTGCTTCATTAATATTCGGCCTTTTAACATTAATAATAGACTTGGCACTAACTACAGGCATGGTACCTATTGAATGGAAAGTCGTCAAGGTTACACCGATACACAAAAGGAGAAATAAAGATGTCTGTAACAACTTTTGACCAATTTCAGTGCCTGCTGTTTACTTCCAAAAATTCTGGAAAAAGCTGTACGTAGACATACACACATACATACATATATAAGTTCTTAACCCAATAGCCCTTACGGGACTCTAGCACACTATGTAACATGCAAGTCAGTTTGACAAACTAAATCTTTCTCTAAGTGCATTCCTGCAGAAATGTCTGTAACGACTTTCCCATTTTTACTTCTTGCACAATCACATTTTCCAGCAGTGTGTTATTACGGTTGCCACTTCTCGTATATTTTTGTCGTCGACGAAAATGAGCCTTTTTGTCAAGGTGTCGTTAGATGCTCGTTCAACATATGCAACCCATTTTCTGTCCTGGTTTCTTGTATACTCTGTCATTGAAGCTGATTTTGTTCTTAATATCTTCTAAATGGTGTTTTTCCAAGCCCAGTTTATTCTCTCCATGTCATTCTCACTTTTCGCTAACTCGATCTCCTTTTTGATGAAATTCTTGCTATTCGACCATGAACCATTCGTCTCAAAAAATGAATATCTTCTCTTTGAATCTTAACATACTGTGTTTAGGTCAGTGTCCAGGTCTCACAGCAGTAACACAACCTACTTCGGACATATGTATTGAAAAATTTAATTCTGATTTTACGTTTTAGATGATAGTTGCAGAGCATTTTCTTGAGCTCAGATAACTTCCTGTTTGGAAATCGAATTCATTCTTTAAAGAACCCTTAACAAGTTTTTTCTTGAAGATTGGCCTAGCTAATATATCTACTCCTTTATTCTGTCATAAAATATTCGAGTATAACGTTACCATGTTTAATCATATCACGTAAAAGTGGAAAGAATATTAATATGTTTTCCCCGAATATGATTAACCGAATCTCTAGCAATTGCAATCATCCCTTGATTACCTCCTTTGATGATCATCGTTGTTCCAGCTGAAAAACAAAAGCTTGCCAACAGTAACTTTAACCAGATTGCCTCCTGCCTTGCATAACTCAAGAAAATTTATTCTGTTTCAGTGCTTCATATATTGTGCTTCAGTGTTTCAGTCCGTCAGTACTTGATTGAGCGACAACCAGCTGCTTTTTCGCTAGGGCAGCTAATATTTTCACCTTCACATAGGAAAAAATTTCCATTCGTGGATTTGCGATCATCAACGTTTCCTGCCCAATCAGATTCTGAAAGTCCTATAAAAACTTAAATCAAACTCTTAGCATGGGGAAAAGCATACCGTTAAGTCCTCTAAGATAGCCCAAGATACGTTTAGCTGCCATAAGATGGCTTTGATTTGGATTGTTGGAATACTGTGCAACGGCTGTCACTGCCTAAGAAATAACTGGCCTTGTAGCAATTGCAGCGTAAAAAAAGACTACCAACTTATGGATGATAGAGTGTTTTATCTACAGGTTGACTGAAGCCGTCATCCTTACAAAATTTGACATTAGTGTAGATGAGCGTCGATACAATTTTACAATTTTTCATGTTAAACTTCTTTAGCAAATTTTCAATGTATTGATCCTAATGAAGATAAATGATACTTTTCTCCTTATCCTGTATGACTGAAATTCTAAGATAGTAATGTATTTTCCCCATATCTTTCATTTAAAATTCATCCTTAAAAATAGTCTTGATTCTGTTTTTCTCATGCTGGGTCTAAGTAACAATTACAGAGTCGTCAACTTAAACTTCTATAATTACTAATGGATCATGCAAGAAAGCAAACACATCAATCTATCTGTGATCGAGAAAATCCAATATATGACAAAAATATTCTGAGGACTTTATTCTAACATCATGGGGACTATCTTAAACCATAAAGTAAGCGGTTTAATTTGCAGACTTTGATTCTTGACTAGGTACTCTATACCTCTCCGGTTGTTTTCTATATATTTTCGAATCATTTTTTTAATATAAAAATTCGGTAACTACATCCGCTGGCGGTATCCGAATATCACTCTTAATCGTAAATGTTAAGAGACTTTGAAGAGTATCAGATTTAATTATTGGAGAAATGTCTCATATTGGTCTATTCAATTCTCTTGCTCCAAACCTCTTGCAATTAATCGTCCCTTAAATCTGTTTAAAGAAATTTCTCTGTAATACTTGATATAAAATATTCGTTTATTTGAAAGTACCTTTCTGTTCTCAAATAAGCGTCACGCTTTGTTCTCTGTTAGTGCATGTTATTCTTCCCGGCCTGCTGTTTTCATTCTTGGTTCTCTTGAAGACCATGTTTAATACTTTTTAAGTTTTGAAACATTTCCAGTGCTAATAAGCAGAAAATGACACTGAAACAAATCTTTGTACTTGCTCTCGCTCCCCCTTTGAACTAGCATTCTATTCCCATACTCTTCCTCATAGATTCATGACTTTTTCCTTTTTTGTCAATTTATTTGAAGGATCCCTGCTATGTAATCACTCGCTTGCCAATTTTACCAAGTCACTTGTTATTAATCGTCAATTGTCCTATCTGCAAGCAAATCTCATACTCTCACTGACCTGACCTCCATATGACTAAACTCATCTTCATCTGAAGCGCCTTCTGCTTTTATATTTCCTCCCAAAATCTCACTTCGGAGCACACTTTCTTCATCAAAGATCGTACCTTTTCATACAACAACTGTTCTCATTACTTCATTGTTAACTATAGATCCTCTTGAATGAAAAGAGTATCTTACTAACCTGAATTTCTCATCTTTCATATTTAATTTGCCACTCTTTTTTAACTTGCATATGAATATATGCGCTGCAGCGAAATATCCTCATATAATTAACTTCAAGTGTCCTACCATTCTCCCTCTTATATGAACTCACTCAATCTTCTACTGCTGTAGTTGGTATCATATTCTTAATATAAATAGCCATGTTTAGTGTTTTCGTCCATAAGAAATTTGGAAGCTTTACCTGGACGAGTATTCCTCTTGCCATTCCAACTATAGTTTTGTTAAGGCGCTCAAACCATTTTGCGGTAGTGAATATGGAGCTATCATTTGGTGCTTTATACCTTTCTTCTGACATATCTTGAAATTATCTGCTCATATATTCTCCACTATTATCTGTTCTATGTATCTTAATTCCTCTTCTTTTTTTGTTTGTGATCTCTGCTTTAAATTCTTTAAATTTCCATATAGCTTCAATTCTTTCTCTTATGAAATGTTCCCTTAAGAACCTTGAGTAATCATCCATAAAACTACCAAAGCAACGTAATCAATCTAGCGTTTCTGTGTTTATTGATCCAAACATGTTGCTGTCCACTAAATCCAGAATATCTATGGTATTACTGACAAGAGCTTTAGAAAATAGCCTACATGAAAACTTCCCTTTAAAACATGGTTTAAAAAATGTCTGTGCTTTATTTCCTCTGACTTCATCATACTACTACCTACTACATCATAAATTCCCTCATAGGACACAGGACCTTTGAGGCCTTTGAGGCTATAATTCTAGTCCATCCACCTCAGTACCTTCTCTCCCTTACAGGATACATGACCTTTGAGGTCTTTGAGGCCATAATTCTAGTCCATCCACCTCAGTACTTTCTCTCCCTTACAGGATACATGACCTTTGAGGTCTTTGAGGCTATAATTCTAGTCCATCCACCTCAGTACCTTCTCTCCCTTACAGGATACATGACCTTTGAGGCCTTTGAGGCTATAATTCTAGTCCATCCACCTCAGTACCTTCTCTCCCTTACAGGATACATGACCTTTGAGGCCTTTGAGGCTATAATTCTAGTCCATCCACCTCAGTACCTTCTCTCCCTTACAGGATACATGACCTTTGAGGCCTTTGAGGCTATAATTCTAGTCCATCCACCTCAGTACCTTCTCTCCCTTACAGGATACATGACCTTTGAGGCCTTTGAGGCTATAATTCTAGTCCATCCACCTCAGTACCTTCTCTCCCTTACAGGATACATGACCTTTGAGGCCTTTGAGGCTATAATTCTAGTCCATCCACCTCAGTACCTTCTCTCCCTTACAGGATACATGACCTTTGAGGCCTTTGAGGCTATAATTCTAGTCCATCCACCTCAGTACCTTCTCTCCCTTACAGGATACATGACCTTTGAGGCCTTTGAGGCCATAATTCTAGTCCATCCACCTCAGTACCTTCTCTCCCTTACAGGATACATGACCTTTGAGGTCTTTGAGGCCATAATTCTAGTCCATCCACCTCAGTACCTTCTCTCCCTTACAGGATACATGACCTTTGAGGTCTTTGAGGCCATAATTCTAGTCCATCCACCTCAGTACCTTCTCTCCCTTACAGGATACATGACCTTTGAGGTCTTTGAGGCCATAATTCTAGTCCATCCACCTTAGTACTTTCTCTCACAGCGTGACACATGGGTGGTGCATTATCAGCACCAAAGTTGGCAGTCAATTTATTTTCCATGCATACAACAGGCTCAAGAGATGAAAAAATACACTTTGAAAAGAAAGAGGCCAAAATTTAGGTACCCTCAGGATTATTGCATCACACAGGAAAACTCTGGCAAAAATTGTATAGCCCTCAATGTCAAAAAGAACACGAAAGATGTGATATGCATGACAGCTTTAAATTTTTTCCCAATTTTATATTGATTCGTATTGTACACAGAGCTTATTCTGTCGTTTTTCATTTGAAAGTGCAATACTATACGGGGACCCAGTTAGTCTTTGTGTTACATTGTGTCTTGGTCACAAGAATTGCAAAATACCCGATACGATAAGTTTTAGTTTTCTAAAAACTGCTCGCAGTAAGATATTCTTGTCTTTACTTTTATTTAATTGTTCACCAAGTGAATGTTAAAGGCTTATCTTTATGCATTAGACAAGAGAAATTCTAGGATTGTTGAACACCTCATCAAACTACTTTAAATAGAACTGACCCTACCAGAGAACCACAACTTCTTTCTAAGACAGAAATATCTCTTGGATCAGGGGTGTAATTTTTAAAGAGGACTGATGTCTGGCACAATGAAGACCATGCATTTGAAATTTACGTTTTATCGAAATAGGTGTGGTTTGAGACGAAACTCCCAAAATTAATGCGATTTCAGTCTAATATTGGTTTAAAATGGCATAAAACCTTTCCGTAATAAAATGAGTTTAACCAAAAACAGATTATTTTTTATTAGAAATGTTGAGTAGTTTTTTAATTAAATCAAAAGGTAAAAATTTGTATGACATGGGAGAAACAGATTAGGACTCTTTCAGTCACATGTCCAAAACTTTAAGTTTCTGAAGCCTCTAAACCATCATTCATTACACTACAATAAGCACAACACTGTAACATTTCTTTCTAATACCAAATAATTTATTTTCATTTTACTCTTTAAATTCCACTCACTCTACGTTGATCGTTAGCAGATGTTTTGTGGCTTTTTCTGAGTAGTCTGCAGTCTGCTATCTTCCCTTGCAATCATAAAGTCTTTCATGATCACCCGATGATGGTCTTGTAAACTGAGCTGTATTTATGTAATCGTCTCTACTAAAAATAAATTGTATTTCTAATTAATAGATTGATTTGATTTTAGGTCCACAAGGGCATTTGATCTTTGTCCCTTTAAAGTCTGGTGATTATCTTATCAGTACAGAAAAGTGGCCTGAGTATTTCATATATATGGAATCCAGTGTTAGTGGTTTCATTCGCAGCTGGAAAGGATATCCTGGACCAGGAGGCCTGTGGAAAATTAACTGAAGAAAAAATATTGGAAACTTACAACAAAATAAAGCTCTGGTACACCTGGATTTTTAAGAGTTTGCGTTTACTTGGCGTGGATAGAGTTTGGAAGCATTAGTAGAGCCTTTGGACAGTTAAGTTATATGCATGTGTATGTTTAAGTATTTTCGCTCTTAATATTTCCTTACAAGTTATGTCAAAATACTTGAAACATACAAATTTGGACTAGTTCTTTGATTTTTTTCTAGGTGTCTTTTTTCCCCCGAGATTCCGAATGTGACCATTACATAACAAACCCCTCCCCCTTAAATACACAAACGAAATCTGTACAATAAAGGATATTTTCCCTTATTGAAATTCAATAGCTTCCAAATAATAGTGACAGTGTCAACAAAGTACAATTTAAACAAGCGATGTCTTCATTGGTTCTTTCTGAGATAGTGAGAAAAGTTTAGTGGAAGAACTTTTAGAACGTCGAAAAGGTGGGGGGGGAGGGGGTATTTAGTACAAAACGGCAGAACAAAGAAATTTCGTTTAGGAATAAACCATATCCAAACTATACATAAAACAGAACAAAAAATATAGATAGATTGTTAGAGAAAAGCATTCAATTTGTTTAATCATAAAGCTCGCAACAATTGCAGAAATGGTGTTGAAGCAGAAAATGTTTTGCCAAAATCTCTTCGAGTCATGTATTTTGTTGTTGTTGTTGTTGTTTATTCATATGCTGACGAACCATAAAAGGCATAGGGGCATCAAATGCATGGAACTGGGTGAAAAAGCTTCAAAACGTAAACAATGTGGAAAAGAAGATAAGAGTTGACCTTAGTCTTTGAAATAATCAATTCATATTGCTTTATTACAACTTCTCCGTAGCTTTCAAGATGGTTGAGTAAGGAAAGTGAGATATTTGGCTTGTATTAATTTCAATAAATAAAAATCACATATTACTTTGATATCTGAGTTGCGATTAAAATGCTTTTAGATTCTCATTTATTTTCACAAATTCAGAGCTTGACATTTTTCTGACAAATACATAAAGCAATTCCTTATCGGTCACGTTCCAACTAGCTAGGGCAAAAAGGGCATTCATGGGTGACTTTTTCTTTAAAAAGATACAAAAGACATAGCATGACCTATTCCACGTAAAGTAATAATGGTGGTCTCCTTTTTTTTGAAAGAGGTCAGCAATCAACCACGTAGATTATGGAATGAAAATACGACCCAGCAACAATACCGAAATAAGGAATTGGTACTATCATTAGCTTAACATTTCACATCAAGGTCGAAGAACCTTACAGCTTTAAGGAATCATAAATATAGCAAAGAATTGTGATTGCAAAGAAGATGCTTAAAGTATTTTGTGCACATGCGCTAAAACGCTCTTTTATGTTTTCACATGATCTTCCTCTGTTACCCCTGTTGCTGTATTGCTTTCACCAGTGCATCCCTTGCAATACGTTACAATTAGGATTGGTGATGAAAGCCGGCAAGTTTCCAAAGACTGGACAAAACCGTTCTTTTGAATGTCTAGTTAGGTAATTACCTGACGCTGATTGTGCACAAGAACCAAACTTTTCATGACCAAGAATGTCCGACTTTTTTTTTGTATTGATATGGTTTCGATTCAATTCATGGCATTTTAGATAAAGATGAAGCAGTAGAGAAACAATTTGTGATGTCAGTAAGTAATATGAGTAAAAATAAAACATTTTATTTTAAGCTTAACCATATATCTGATAAGAGACATGGTCCAAATGGACTCTTTTCGACTTCATCGTAACACATCAATCGACTTGTACGTCTGCCTCTTCAATGAATATCGCTATCATGCAAATACTTCTTTAAAGTTTTGGGTTAAGCTCGAGGTCGCTTGCTTTGATTATGGGGGAAAAAAATAAAACAAGAGATGGTTTCTTGAAACATAGGGCGGTGGAGGTATCCCTGAAGACCATGCAAATCATCATGCTACAGTAGACTCTCGGTATAACGAACCTCCGGTATAACGAACATCTCGATATTATGAACTTATGCCTCTGGCACTTGCCTTATCAAACCCTTATAAATCCTTTCTATATAACTAATCTCCGATATAACAAACTCTCCATTTACCGAACCTAAAATATTTGCTCTACAAGCTAAAATCCTTCAATATAACGAAATCAAGGCACTAAAATGGAATGAAGTCACTGCAATGTCTTCCAATTGAACAATTTTAAAATCATTCGAACGTCGAATGTACGTCAAGTTCGAGTTTTTAAAAAGTAAACACTGTTTTTTGTCAACCTAATCAGTTCTACACCTTAGTAGTCAACATGAAAAGGGTCAATGTATAATATAATAAAAACCGACAAGTATAAGGATTTGCAGAAGGTTGCGGGGGGAAGCTGTACAAAAAAGAAAATAGCCGAGCAGTATGGAGTTAAGAAGAACACTGTTTCAACATGGATTGTGAACAAAGCAAAAATAACACAGGCTTATGAAACTGGCCAGGTTAATTCGAAAAGAAAAAGGATGAAGAAGAGCGACAACAATGATCTTGACGAAGCTGTTTTTATCTGGTTTAAAAACGCACGTTCCAACAATATACCTGTCAATGGTATTGTTATTAAAGAAAAAGCTCGAGCCTTGTCACAAAGCCTTGATATTCCCAATTTTAAAGCTTCTGACGGTTGGATAAATGGGAACAAAGACAATGTCACTTTGAAAGCTGTTTCGGGAGAAGAGAACAGTGTCACCCCGGAAATGATAGCCAGTTAGAATGAGACTTATCTGCCGACCATTTTATCGAGGTATGAACTAAAGGACATATATGGTGCCGACGAATTCGGTTTGTTTTATCAAGGTCTAATCTAATAATTCGAATGTTTTTATAGTGTAAATAGGATTTTGACAAGTTCGAATGTTCGAAATTCTAGCTTTTTCCAAAAATTAAAGGATTTCCATTAATTTTGGCAAAATACCACTTTTCTTTAATTTTTCGATATAACGAACTGTCGATATAACGATATTTTTTTNGATCTTGACGAAGCTGTTTTTATCTGGTTTAAAAACGCACGTTCCAACAATATACCTGTCAATGGTATTGTTATTAAAGAAAAAGCTCGAGCCTTGTCACAAAGCCTCGATGTTCCCAATTTTAAAGCCTCTGACGGTTGGTTGGATAAATGGGAACAAAGACACAATGTCACTTTGAAAGCTGTTTTGGGAGAAGAGAACAGTGTCACCCCGGAAATGATAGCCAGTTAGAATGAGACTTATCTGCCGACCATTTTATCGAGGTATGAACTAAAGGACATATATGGTGCCGACGAATTCGGTTTGTTTTATCAAGGTCTAATCTAATAATTCGAATGTTTTTATAGTGTAAATAGGATTTTGACAAGTTCGAATGTTCGAAATTCTAGCTTTTTCCAAAAATTAAAGGATTTCCATTAATTTTGGCAAAATACCACTTTTCTTTAATTTTTCGATATAACGAACTGTCGATATAACGAACTTTTTTTCATCTATTCAGGACCAGAGAACAGGTCGATATATTTGCCACAATCTCTACAAACCATATTATCTATGCTTTAAGTAATTCTTTAAATATATATAAATACAATACAAAACATTACACAAGGAGATAATGTATTCGTCCACATTTGGGGTTATTTAGCATTGAAAGTATCTGTTATTAACTCAGTACCTGTGTCACAGGAAAAAAGGACTCCCCGAAAAAAGTACACCCCGGTACTTATTTCCCGGATATAAGTACCCCCCAGTACATATTTCCTACGAAAAAAGTACTGCCGCGAGTACCTCTATCCTAGGAAATAAGCATCCCCTTCGGGAAAAAAGTACTCCCTGGGATATTAATTGCCCAGGAAATAGGTACTGCTGAAATATGGTACTCTGATTATGAATTGGTAACTATAGACCCTAAGCTTAGGAACGTTCTGGATTTTGATAGTAACAAAACATTTTAAATCAGCTGAGAGATTTGTTCAGTCCTAAAACGAATGAATCTTGGCCTTGATAGTTATTATAATAAAATCTTTATTGGATTGAAAACATGGAATTTCAAAGGGCTTGGATTCTCATGTATAAGCAAAACCTTGAAAATAATTTTTTTTTAATTGAAGGGGAGTACAAATTTCCCATAGGGGGTATCTATTTCCTAGGGAAAAAGTACTGGGGAGTATTTATTTCCCAGGAAAAAAGTACTCCGGGAGTACTTTTTCTGGGGAGTACTTATTTTCTGTTACACCGGATTTACGGACAAGCTAAATAAGCTGTAGTTTTGGACCTCACAATCTGCAGGGCCCCAGAAAAATTCCACTTTGGAACAATTTGTTTTTAATTCAATCTGTTGTGTTAAGAAAATGTGCAGGTGTGACTAGCATATTTTTATTTGATACTTAAATAGTGTTAAGTACCTTAAAGTACCAATTATAAATGGCTATGATTCCATGAATTGCTATACTTACACCCGGACATTGCTATTTATTAAGACACCTGTAATTGAGCTGTCTTGTCAAAAACATTATAGATGAATTATCTCCCCATTTTAGTTTTCAGACAATTAATTTCACAGCAAACTTAACCAAAGATAAAGTTTTATTCATTTTGTACTTGGGTATGGGTATATTTTGTGTAACTCGTAATTCTTTAACACTTTAAACACATGATATACTCGAAGCTTTGTCAATAAATCCTAACAACTGTAAACTTGGTGCTGTTCTGCTGGGTTGTGGTCACGTGACATGGCAATAACAATAACAAAGCGATTCGTTTCAGATTACTATTCATCTTGCTTTATCTGCATTGATTTAAGGATCAGATCAAGCACTTTGTGAACAGAATACAAAATTGCAGCAGCAGTTTTCGTCATCCTTAAACATAGTCATATAAGTGCGTTTCGTTACAAAATCATATTTTCTCTAGTTAAGCAATAATAACTATGCTTACGATACTTTATCTATCCTCTACTCTGGTAATGAAAATGTCTTAAAACTCTAACAGAATTTCTTTTTAGCAACACATCTCACAACGAAAATAAGCGTTGGATACGTCTATTTCAGAAACGTGAAATAATTTCTATTTGAAATACTTATGGAATGTTGTTCCCCACACCACAGTTTTTGATGGGTTGGAGATCAAGCCTCTGGCTTTTCAACTGTCAGCTCCATCCAATACCAAGTGGATGGGGTATACCAGCGTACTTTTTTTGGGTGGAAAAATTTCAGTTTTAATGACTTTGGAAAGGAAGTTGGCATAAACCCTTTATGTCAAAAGAGACTTTTTAATGGCTGGAACACTTCAGTACGCCAAGGTACAAGAAGACTTTCAACTTAGAGTTTATTGGCACAGAACTGTAAAGATGAACTCAAATACAACATTTATGATCAGCAGAGAAAAGCACGACTCTTTCCATATTTTTTGATTGCACATCAGAGCAGTACACAGGACCAGGATTTTGGCAACAGATACCAAACTCAATGTCAATATTTTTGGTAAGCAGAAACACAGGTTTGAAAGAACTTTCTAAAGAATGATGGGGAGCTAACTAAGAAGTATTTTTATCAGAATCTAAGTAACTGAAAAAAATAAGTGAGAAAGGAATGATAAAATAATTAGGATGAATATTGGGGAAATTAGCAAATGTCTATAAAAGATGGGATAAAGTTAATCAAATATATAATAAGAATATGAAATTAATATGGTTTAAAGAAAGATTTAAAAACTTGAATTAAAAGATTGAAATAATGTTAGTCTACAATAAACAAGAGCTGATTAAACAGTCTCTAATAAAGTGATAAAAATACCAACACTTACAAAACACTGATACAAACAGAAATAGAAAATTAAGTCATTAGAATAGGCGATGAAATGAAATAAAAATAGGTGGTATAAATCACATAAGTTGGTGGATGAGATTGGCCAGTTATATTTAAAGGGAAAATGAATATCAGAAAAGATGAAACATAAGGTGTATGATAACAGAAGATTAAGTCAAGAGGCCGTAAGAAAACTACCCTCGTGTTGATATCAAATTAGACAAAAATGGGGTAATATTAGTGGTTGGATCGTATGTTCCTAGTATGTTCCATAATTGTAGAACATTTATTACCAACAAATGCGCTAAACTGAATTTCTAGAAAATATGGGCAGTAGTAGCTAAATGGTTTATGGTTTTAGCTTTTCACAGGACAGGTTTCCGGTTCGAATCTTGAGTAAGTTTCTAAAAGAAATACACCCAATAGGGTGTATTATAAGTAGTTGTAGGTGTATTATAGTTCGATTATAACAAGCAGACTGCCGAGTTAATATGCTGTCCAAAATTGATTTGCTAGATTGAAAAAAGCAATAAATGAAAATAAGAGAAAAGGAAATTAGAAATTAACGTTGAATCAAACTGCTGTTTTTCCCCAAGAGTGAAGCACACATAAAATCTTACCAAAACTTAATGAATGTACTAGATATTTCATGAACTTCTTAGTTTCACGTTCTTAGTATAAAAAATAGATTTAACCAATTCTCAGAAAATTCACGGCAGTAGTATGGTTTAATTAGGGATTAATGACTTATAGAGGACTCGACAAAAAATTAAGATTAGATATTGAATCATTGAACTCAACCTTGTTTTCATTCCTCTCCGATCAAGTTTTACATTATCTAAAGGTTTGGTTTGTTACCATTACTTCCGAATACAAGGAATATTACTTCACTAATCATACATTTCACAATCTATCCCACATTGCCTGTAGAGAATCATAGTGAGCTTACTCCCTTACAATCAACCAAATCCAACTCATCACTCGGAATGTCTGTTTAAACAATATCCCACAATCCTTGTGGTCCTGGATTTCCCTTCCAAGAGCGAATGTAACCATGAGCGCTTGATTCCATATATAAAAACCAATGAGGCCACTTTTTTGTGCTCATCATGTAATTACCAGATTTCAAGGGAATAAAGATTAAATGTCCTTGTGGGCCTAGAAGACA
>RDPX01000090.1:937430-968683 GCA_003991215.1 Morbakka virulenta | reverse complement strand
TATATATATATATATATATATATATATATTCATATACAGATTTATAAACAGACACATAATGAATAATGTTCAAAATCGATTTAAATAAAGCAGAGTAGACTAAAACTCAAGAATGTTCAAACTAAAAGAAGAGGATCAAACTATTTGGCTGCAAATAGGACAGTGATATAAACTGTCATGCTCAAAATAGTCGGATTAAAAAATATCTTCATCCAGGTGAAAAATCATACATGAGCTTTTTGGAGAATGCTTTGAAGTTGAATGTGTTGGATAAGCATCTGTCTAACTATCTATTTATCTATCTATCCATCTACATCCATGTATCCATCAATCCATCTATCTATCTATCTATCTATCTATCTATTTATCTATCATCAATCCATCCATCTGTCTATTTATCTATCTATCTATCCATCAATCCATCTATCTACCTATTTTTCTATCTATCTATCTATCTATCTATATATATATATATATATATATATATATATATATATATCCATCTATCCATCTATCCATCTATCCATCTATCCATCTACCCATCTACCCATCTATCCATCTATCCATCTATCCATCTATCCATCTATCCATCTATCCATCTACCCATCTACCCATCTATCCATCTATCCATCTGTCCATCTATCCATCTATCCATCTGTCCATCTACCCATCTACCCATCTACCCATCTACCAATCTACCAATCTACCCATCTATCCATCGATTCATCTATCAATCTATCCGGCTGTCTATTTACTGCATAATTCTCTTTGCTTAAAATCATTGCTTTATTAGATTTTTCGTAGAATTAAATTATGAACTGATAATAACCGTATTATTAATAAGGCATAATTGAAAAATGTAGCATAAAAGTGAAATATTCTTATAAAGGAAAATTTTTATGATCATTTTACAGGAATCTTTAGTGAGTATGACAAGGTACAAATAATCTGAAATCAAATAATACAAACTAATAGGGTTATTGAATATGATATTGACGGAGAAAAATGGTGATATATTTCGATATTGCAACCCCTTTCGATGGTAGGATGGTAGTCAAGCAGATGGGGAACAATTGAAATTGAAAGGTAGGTAAGTATTTAACTTTGAAATAGTCTTATAGGTATATATATACATATAATCATATGTATGAGTAAGAAAAACTCTAACTTTACAGTACTCAGAGTTTCATGTCTTTCACAATCTTCAGCTGTACACAAATAATTACTTGAAAAAAAATTTCTACAAAGATGTTATACAAACAATTACGTAACCTACGTTTAAATGTGGTAGAGCACTGTTGTTGATGACATTTCATATGCATTTGTTAGTATATATACATACATATATATATATATATAAATATATATATATATATACCATCATTTTCCAAGATTACAGAAACCCACGGATTGGGAGGAATTACCAAGGATATTGCTTAATATCTAAGGTCTTGGGGTGTGACTGAATATCCAGTTGCTTTTAAAAATCACGAGACCTTTCTGGTCTGAGTCAACTTTTGATTAACTGAGCCGGCAACCATGCCCTGAGATATCCAGATCAACATCGACAAACCAATATCCTGTTGAAAATATGACGTTGTCATCGGATACAAGAAAAAGAAACATGCATTTTCTTTGACAATGTTTTTCGAAAGAACTAAATCAGTCAAACTAGAAACACCATTCTAGAAGTGCTAAATGAGAATTCAGTCACAACCATATTTTGCTTGCGCTTTGACAATTGCAAAATCTATAGAGATATAAATAGATATATTCCTCCCAAAAATCAGGTAGAGGGCAAGAGGAGTAGAGGAAGGCAAAAGCTGTATTGGAGAGATGTCATCAGGAGGGAAATGGAGAAAGTTCAAGTAACGACCGAGGACACCAAAAACAGGAGAAAGTGGATGAGACTGAGCTGAGCGACCGACTCGACCTGATCCATTGGAAAAGGCCGAAAGGAGAAGAAGAAGAAGATTTTTGAAACTCATAATTAGTTTTCAGTCAGTATGATATAGTTCATTTTTATGTTCATTTTTATGTTCAAAAGAATGTTTCTAATAAATAACAGCATTTATCACGGAGACTCACATTTAAAATTTGGATAATCATTTAGAAGTGGCTTTGTTATTGTAATGAAGGGAAAGTATCAAAACGTAAACAAAGCATGATGCTATATAACATTAGCAATTTTAAAAGTTAAACTACAAATAATAGCAATAACAGTAATACAATAAGAATAATAGTAATAATAATGAAAATAATAGTAACAATAATAAAATAATAGTAATAATAACAAAAATGTTATTAAAGGAGATTCTAGTATCACCTGGATCCTTAGCTGCTGTGCCCCAAGCCCATCCTTGATCGTGTTTTGTTACGTAGAGTTTTCGTTTGTATCGATTTTGCATGGTGTAATGCCCACTGCTTAACCTTTCCACTTTAATATTTCCNCCATCTACCCATCTACCCATCTACCAATCTACCAATCTACCAATCTAACCATCTATCCATCGATTCATCTATCAATCTATCCGGCTGTCTATTTACTGCATAATTCTCTTTGCTTAAAATCATTGCATTATTAGATTTTTCGTAGAATTAAATTATGAACTGATAATAACCGTATTATTAATAAGGCATAATTGAAAAATGTAGCATAAAAGTGAAATATTCTTATAAAGGAAAATTTTTATGATCATTTTACAGGAATCTTTAGTGAGTATGACAAGGTACAAATAATCTGAGATCAAATAATACAAACTAATAGGGTTATTGAATATGATATTGACGGAGAAAAATGGTGATATATTTCGATATTGCAACCCCTTCGATGGTAGGATGGTAGTCAAGCAGATGGGGAACAATTGAAATTGAAAAGAAGGTAAGTACTTAACTTAGAATAGTCTTATATATATATATATACATATATATACCATCATTTTCCACGATTACGAAAAGCTAAGGATTGGGAAGAATTACCAAGGATATTGCTTAATATCTAAGGTCTTGGGGTGTGACTGAACATCCAGTTGCTTTTGAAAATCACGAGATCTTTCTGGTCTGAGTCAAATTTTTATTAAATGAGCCGGCAACCATGCCCTGAGATATCCAGATCAACATCGACAAACCAATATCCTGTTGGAAATATGACGTTGTCATCGGATACAAGAAAAAGAAACATGCATTTTCTTTGACAATGTTTTTCGAAAGAGCTAAATCAGTCAAACTAGAAACACCATTCTAGAAGTGCTAAATGAGAATTCAGTCACAACCATATTTTGCTTGTGCTTTGACAATTGCAAAATCTATAGAGATATAAATAGATATATTCCTCCCAAAAATCAGGTAGAGGGCAAGAGGAGTAGAGGAAGGCAAAAGCTGCGTTGGAGAGATGTCATCAGGAGGGAAATGGAGAAAGTTCAAGTAACGACCGAGGACACCAAAAACAGGAGAAAGTGGATGAGACTGAGCTGAGCGACCGACTCGACCTGATCCATTGGAAAAGGCCGAAAGGAGAAGAAGAAGAAGATTTTTGAAACTCATAATTAGTTTTCAGTCAGTATGATATAGTTCATTTTTATGTTCATTTTTATGTTCAAAAGAATGTTTCTAATAAATAACAGCATTTATCACGGAGACTCACATTTAAAATTTGGATAATCATTTAGAAGTGGCTTTGTTATTGTAATGAAGGGAAAGTATCAAAACGTAAACAAAGCATGATGCTATATAACATTAGCAATTTTAAAAGTTAAACTACAAATAATAGCAATAACAGTAATACAATAAGAATAATAGTAATAATAATGAAAATAATAGTAACAATAATAAAATAATAGTAATAATAACAAAAATGTTATTAAAGGAGATTCTAGTATCACCTGGATCCTTAGCTGCTGTGCCCCAAGCCCATCCTTGATCGTGTTTTGTTACGTAGAGTTTTCGTTTGTATCGATTTTGCATGGTGTAATGCCCACTGCTTAACCTTTCCACTTTAATATTTCCAAACATACGACGGTAGCAGCCACGAAACATATGATTTCCCATGTAGGATTCACTGCAGATGCTATATGATTTCCAATAGATGTTTTTAAATAGGTGATATCCTGCTCTTATGGGTGCTGCTGGGGGTGAAATACCAAAATATTTGACATATTTAAGAATAGCTTGACTGGTTTGAGAATTTTCTAATGGATGGTAAACAGCACCAACTAAAGCATGTTCAGGAAGCAAGTTGTGTAAGAAATCCAAGGTATCTTTTGCAAATTGTTTGTTGACTTTGTTGGCATTGTCAACTGCATCAGCAATGTGATTTGCAGTTCCTGGTTTCCTGTAAAGTATAGACAAATCTAACAACATAGTTTCTCTCATGATAACAAGCTGACAATAGAGTAGAACGAAATCGACTGTTTTTCTGGCTTGGCCTAAATCTGTAGAAGCTGCACCTCTTAAAATTCGGTTTTCTAGAGTTCCCAGCATTTGACTGAACTTGTAAATAGGAACATTGGCAGCCAGTATTGTTAAATCTGCTTTAGTTATATCTTCATGTTTTTTCAGAATTTTAATGAAGGCACTGGACTCAGCAAAGTCTCTTTTGGCACCTAAAAATTGTGAAAAATTGGAATACATGCAGATTACTAATTTAGCATTAAACAACTATATAAAACTCTGTAAGACTATCATTTTCAAAATATCCATGGAAGTCTATTTATAAGGTTTTTATTAATATTTTATCAGGAGTTCATACTTTAATTAGAATAAAAAGATATGGAAAATGAAACGCTAAGAGGCAATGATAAATAGTATAACTTTTTGAATGGTTAAGATGGCGCTGAAATAATACTATTGTTTTAATAGTCCAAATATGCTAAATATGCTAAATATGCTAAATATGCTAAATATGCTAAACATGCTAAACATGCTAAATATGCTAAATACGCTAAATATGCTAAATATGCTATATATGCTACATATGCTAAATATACTAAATATGCTAAATATATGAAAAAGGCTCTCTGCAATTTGTTTAAAGTTGTCAAGATATTTTCTAACCTAAATATAATTTTCAGATCGATGGGTAAAATGGTCAATAAATAATCACTATTCTACAATAACGTATTTCTTGAACACTTTTAGTAATCACGTTGAATGAATACACCTTTTGTCGGCAAAATATTACAGCCTTCCCTTAAAAGTCACCTCCCTGAGGGCTCTGGAGAGGTTCTGTGATAACAAATTTAAGAAATTGCCTTTTACTGTCTTCCTAAGTAATTCTTTTTAGAACCTTTTAGAAAAATAGGCAGTTAAGAAGAATTTGAAAATATTAAAAATAATCCTGAGAGGTAAAAATATAGACTAATGAAATGAAAAAAAGCAACAAGTACCAACAGATTTCTTGGATACGTTTAAAACTATACCTGCAGCTTGTGCTTCAAGACGTTCGTCTCTGTGTTTCTTCAACGCAGAATCAATGATTGCTCCAACTGATTTCTCTGCACCGCCCCCAGTGAAGAGACCAAGAATAGCCGAAATAAAAGACGCTACTGCACCTACTGCAATTCCAACTGGTCCTCCAAATGTTGTTGCGATCCCAGAAACTATATCAAGACAACCAGCAACAATTGTTTTCGCATCTTTTGAAGTCAGTTTTCCCAGAGCTGCTGTAACGGAGCCTGCAATTTTAACTACTTTGCCAAGGTGATCTGGTTTCTTTTTCATGTCATTTTTTAGACCTTGCAAAGCTTCCAAAGCCATTTGTGTGTCACCCTTTACCCCTTTGAGAGAGGTTTCCATATCTTGAAGGGCTTTACCAATGTCATCCTGATCAGCATAGCTTGATGTTACCACCAAACAACAGAAAACTATGAAAAGAGACCAACACGATTGTACTCCTTTGATATCCATGTCTTGAAATATTTCAGAACTCATGTAGTAACTGAAGCTACCATGTTCTTTTATACACAAAAAACCAATCAGCTTTGAAATTAGCAAAATACAAATTATCTTGCCACTTGTAATCCACTTCAAAAGGTATAATGTCAAATCAATAAATTAACATAGTAGTCAGGGGGGCAAAGAAAACCATGGAGTTTGCCTGCTATAAATTTACGTTAATACTGGACGAAAAGAACATCGAAGTGTGGTAACATATTATTCACTACACAAAAATAAGGCACAAACAATAATTTTATATTATCATACATTTATTTTACAAAACATCTCGGTTGCCTCAACAACTTTGATTCAATTAATATTTTAACATTGTCAATTAATTTGTTTAAATATGACAAAAGAAATTCTGTAGTAAAAAATTTTTATATCAAATATTTCATTGGCCTATTTAACAATATCAAATACAATTTTGAAATTATGTTTAAAATTGGAGCGATATGTAGCTTAAATTAAAAGAAAAATAATGTAAATTCCAATACATAAATGGTCTATAAGTTTCAATATTTATCTTGATACTATATGTGAAATAATTTGCAAGAATGATAATGAAATGAACGATCTGACAAAAAAACTTTTGCAAAACTTTTGCCAACTCATGTTAAAAAATACGAAAGTAGGTATAAAGAACGAAAGTTTTTCACAACACTTCAAGTAAATTTAAACACATCGGTTCTAAAGTTAGGAGCTTTCTCTATCCAACTAGGCATCTAATTTCTTTTTTTTTTACATTTAAATAGAGCTTTACTTTATCTTCCAATATGCTTATGCAAGCAAATGGATTTTTTTTCACACGATTTATTTTCTATATTCTCTTTATTTCAGGGCTTTTTCTGATTGGAAAATAATATTATATCTATGGCTATCAATTCATACCAATTTAAATGTTTCATTAATTCTTTCTGTTTTCCACTTCTCAGGGAAAGAAAGAAAGACAAAATTGTATTCTTGTGCTGTTAATTCTTCCAAATTGATTATTTTCATGTTAATATTTTTCATTATTTGAATTATTTTGGTTTTTCGATCGTTTTCAAATGATCAGTATTTTCTTGACATCAGAATAATCAATCATACTTGACCACCCTGTGCCTGACCATTTTCCTCTCGAAGCTTTGGACAGCTGAGTATCTGAGGGTATATGAAATGATGAGTTAAACCTAATGGATTTTGATGCATGATATTTGTTTAAATGAGTTTCTATTACACTATTGATATCTTTGAATTACTGTACAATTGTGGCATTTCCCAATTACAGGAACCAGCTGGAAATACAACTTGAATCCTTTTCTTTGGAGAAAGTAGAAAGATAACTTCATAATTCACACGACAGGAAATTATTGTAAATAGATTAGGAGTTGATCAACATTATCTTTCCAATTATAAAGTACTCTATTTAAATAAATAGATAGAAATGATTGTTGTTATATTAATTGAATAGAAATAATTCCATGTGCACACAAAAACATGGTTCGGTTGTTGAATCCTGGAGCCCATATACCTCTACCATTTAAATCATCAATTTGTCAGAAAAGAAGCAGAAAATTATTTGATATCTAAATGTATTACTGACAAAATATAATTTTAGTCCTACTGGAAATGCTAATCATAATCTAGTAGTAAAAGCACCCACCTATTCACTGTTTTTGCAATTCAGGGCCAAATTTATTCCAATTTAGATTTTTAAACAATTTTGAAGCTGCAAAAGTTTTGTTTTTCATGGTTTACCGATTGTTTTACGAAGCCTTGCCGTATTTTGAAAAAGGGAAACCGTTTTGTTGTGACTTTATGAAACCTGTGCTGTTATTTATCCGTGAATCGGGTGTGCTTAAAGTTGTATTTAGACTTTGAAATATATATATATATATATGGAGAGAGAGCGAGAGAGAGAGAGAGAGAGAGAGAGAGAGAGAGAGAGGGAAAAAGAAAAAAAAGGATATCGAGGTTAATCAGGAAAGAAGCAACTACAAAATATGGAGCTGTCAGCATAACATATTGAAACAATCATCAATCATTTACATACTACATGATGTTCAAAATATATTTTGTAAATCCCATTAGTAAGGACATCTATCTATCCACCTATCGATCTATCTATCTATCTTTCTATCTATCTATATTTATTTAGGTAGTTTTCTGCCATTACTAATAAGATGCACCATTTTTAAGTTATTTTTTCAGTAGTAGTAGTTTCGTATGGCTTTGTTGTTTATATTTCCACTCCAGTTCTTTTGAGCCATTTAAAGTATTCCTGACTGCAGGAATATATTGTCGTGTATCCGCCAGGGATCTTTGTCATTGGACAGGCTAGGACCAGGTGTTCTGTGTCCTGAGGGGCAATTTGACATTTGGGGCAGATAGCAGACTCTCGCAGCCCCCATTTGTGCAGATTGGTAGTGGTTCTGCCGTGGCTTGATCTCAGCCTGTTGGCCGTGATCCACTGTCTTCTATTGGCGGTCCTGAAACCTGGTTGCAGGCGTGTAGGGTCTTCTATAAGGTCTCCCCCTCTTGGGATGTTCTTTTCCCAGTATTCTTCCCACGCCCTATTTATGTTGAAAACTCTGCTGGATATCTTGTAGAAAGGGCGGCATGATTTCAGGCGATTGGTTTGCGGGGGTGCGCTGACGATGGTTTTTAATGGGAGTCCGTCAGGGAGTTTCTGTACTCTGGTCCTCATGTCTTGGGTGGCTTTTTGTCTTCGCAGGTAAGGAGTTGCTATTCCGCTCAGGGTAGGTAACCATGGTAGGGGGCTTGACTTCAGAGTGCCTGTGATCTGTCTCATTGCTGCGTTTAATTGTGTGTCTTTGTGCTCTGTGTGACTACTGCGCTCCCATACTGGTGCACAGTACTCGGCGACACTGTAGCACAGCGCCAGTGTGGATGTTCTGGAAGCACATTCTGTTGAGCTCCCCATCCAGTGCCTGCTTGCTTTCTTATGAGGCTGTTTTTCTTCTTTAGTTTACGTGTGGTGTTCTCGATGTGTCTCCTGTAGGTAAGTGTGCGGTCCAGGGTCACACCGAGGTATTTTGGGTGGCTGTCTGGTGGCAGTGTATTGTCTTCTACTCTCACGTCGAGGGTGGTGTCGGCCTGATGGTAATTTAAACGGAAGGCTGATGTTACTGTCTTTGTTGTGTTCATCTTCAAGTACCATTTCTTGACGTAGGTATGGGTGGTATTGATGTCTGCTGTAAGGGTGGTCTCTAGTTCCCTAAAATTTGGGGCCTGATGTGCGATCGCACAGTCGTCGGCGTAGCCAAATTGTTGCGATGTTGCTTTGGGCATGTCACTTAGGTAAATATTAAAGAGGGTGGGGTCTAAGACAGATCCTTGCGGTTCTCCATTTTTTATCTTTCGTATCTTGCTCTCGTCTCCGCCGAGGCAAACGCTATAGTACCTCGTTCCTGTCATGCGTGACAGGAGGCGGAGCATCGTTCTGCATTTAATCATCTTGGCCAGTTTAAGTAGCAATCCTCTTCTCCATACGGTGTCGTATGCTGCTGATAGGTCTTTGAAGGCCACACCTGTTTTCCTCCGCTGCTCGTACCCTGCTTCTATATAGGATGTCAGGGCTAGTACTTACTCTGTTGTGTTCCTTCCCGGTCTGAAACCGGCCTGCTCCAGCGGGATGTTCGTGTCTATTATTGGCAAGAGCCGGGTAGGGAGGAGTCCCTCAAGGAGCTTCTGCATGCAGCATAAGAGTGAGATCGGTCTGTAACTACAAGGGGAGTTTGCTGGCTTGCCTGGTTTCAGTATTGCTATCACTCTGGCCTGCTTACACTGTCTTGCGAATTTCCCTTTGATTATTACGTCTGTGTATGCGTCTGCTAGCCATCTGATTCCTTTTTTTCCCAGATGTTTCAGCATCTCAGGGTATATGGCGTCCATGCCTGCTGTTTTGCCTGTTTTCGGACTATCGAGAGCATTCTTTACCTCTGTTGGGGCTACTATCTTTATGAGTTCTTCGTTCTCCTCTGGGTGTTCCTTGTAGAGTTTCTGATAGGCTTTGCGTGTCTTGTTCTCGAAAGTGTGGTCAGGTGTGTGGGTGCTTCTTTGCTTTATTTCTTTAGCCACCTCATCTGCTGTTATTGGGAGCTTTGTCTTAATAGTTTGTGATCTTTCTGGATCTAGTTTCTTCATCAGATTCCAGGCGTGTCTGCTTGAGGTAGTGAAATCCATGCTTTCTGCTGTTTCCATCCAACGTGCTCGCCGCCCTTTCTGAAGTGATTCCAGCAGTTGATCTGCTGTGTTGGGGTCTTGGGTTCTGCCGAATTCTTCAAACAGCTCCTCGCTTTTAGGTGTCCAGCAAGGAATGTAGCGAGTGCGGTAACCTCTTGGAATTAATCTTCTTGCGTTTTTAAGTATGGAGCTGTTGAATCGACTGATGTTCTCTGTGGTAGGTTGGATTCTCTGACAGGTGCCCATTGCCTTTGTGAAATCCTTCCAGTCTGCTTTGCGGAAGTTCCATCGAGTCTTTGGTAGGGAGTGAGTTTCAGGTATGGTATATCAAGTGGTGATCAGCACGGGTCGATGTTTGCTCTTTGGAAAGTTTGTCAGGACTTCACGGGTTGTGTTTACTCTTTGGTTTGGACCCTTTGTTATAAAGGCTAGGTCTGGATTGTAGTCTTTCCTCCATCTGGCCTGAATGGAAGGTGCCTTTGTCTTTAGGGTCGTAGAGTAGTTGGAGGCTGGAGGCTATAGCCCATGAGCTGATCAGTTCTCCATTGTGGTCTTTCTTGGTGTACCCCCATTTGATGTGTTGGCTGTTGAAATCCCCGGCTATTATCGTAGGGTGATTGAACAGCGGGAGAGGTGGGTTTGGCCAGGGTGAATTTGGTTGTTTGTGCACGTTGACTATGTTGACTTCGCCCACTTTCACAACTGATGTGTGGATATTGTTGTTGATCTTGGTCTCGATCTCTGTCACCAAGTGGGGATCTCTGGCAAAAGTCATAGTGCCATATTTTTCATGGTGTATCTTTTATACTACTGTGTAACCGTGGATAGAGTATCTGGAGTGTGGGTTTTCCTCTTTGGTGTGTGTTTTCTGTAAGATTAGTATGTCTACATCGTGCTTTTGTAGTATTCGGGCTAGGTACTCGCATTTGGTCATCGAAATACCTTCGATGTTCAGGGACATGATTCTCAAGGCTGAATCAAATGTGATAGTGTCCATGTTGGGTTTGGAACCTTGCTTATTTTTCGGCGCTGCCGGGTTTCTTTCAGCAGAGATGCGGGCCTTTTTATCCTGGGCGACGTCCGATCCAATATGGTGTCTTCTTTGAATTGCGCTTATTATGATTTGGAGTGGACCCGGGAGGAGAAATGGTATAGTTCGGGTGCCGGGTTTGGATCCCCCTTGGTCTAACTTCTCTACTTAGGTCGGTCCAAAATGGCTGAGCCTAGGCTGGCTGCGTCCTTAGTGTCATTAATGTGAACGAGTCCTCACACTGCAACAGAGTGGGGATCCAGGTCGAGAGGTAGGGAAGCTGATGAATCACCATCTTGCCGCCAGCTACTAGACAGACCCAGAGGATAGTGTTTATATAAAGCCAAAAATAATACCCCAAATTTGTACTTTTTTCAAATAAGTATTTTTACTTTGTGTTCTATATTCAGGTAATACATCAAGAATCAAAGTATTTTTATTTGTTTTGTTTTGGAAAGGTTTACTCAATTTTTTTCTGCCAAAGTTTGTTTCCTGCCGAAAATTTTAACCGTCAATTTTTTTTATACATCAATTTTATTTAAAACTCCCAATAGTTTATCAGTTCATTCTTCGCTTAAATTCACAATTTCAACTTTTTATACATTAAAAGCTAATGCTATCACATTATCTAAAAATATTCAATTTTGAGGTTCTTGAATAAAGTTTGTATCCCTCTTAAAGTAGATTCATCTAACACAAATGATTTCATCACCATCGTCATCTGCAACTAACTTTCCATACTCTGGTATTTTCTACAATTTATATTCTATTTGATCTTCTTCACAATTGCTGTCGTGCGAAACGTTGATAAATTTTTCAGTCGTAAGATTTTATCATCATTGATATGGAATCCTAAATGGATGGAAACTTCACCTTCTTCTTTCGGTAGAGATGCTTGGTGGTATTTTAACTCCATACTCCTCATGGTTCCGCTTGCAAAGAAAAGGAGAACATTGTTGGTATCATCTGGAATACGTCATACTGTCTGCTATAATTTTCTTTCTGAATCTTAAAGACAGAATTCATGTATCAATGCACTTTTTCATTTCTTATCTGTGCCTTTCAGTAATTCCATAAGGTCAAGAATTTAAAAAATTTTTCATTTCTTGTCACTTTCACGATTCAATGGCGGCTTGTTGGTGTCTAGTGGTTCATATTTTTACGGAGATTTTACCATTTTTCCGATTACTAATTGTGAAACCCACAGCATAACCATTTGCACATAGTTTGCTAAGCATGTGAATAATTACGAATTTGGTAGGCTAGCTCATTTTTTAGAAAGTGAAAAAGTAGTTAATATCTTTGGAAAACACAGGAGGACAAACAACATTTCTCATTTGCAGTGGAAAACTCTTTCATTGATCAAGGCAGTGAGGAAACTTGAAAATCGTAAACTTTGGAAAAGATCGGACGTAAAGCCGTTTCAGAAGAATGTCTTGAAAACAAATGCTACGACGACAAGAAAAGTAACTATAACTGACGTTCCAAGTAAGTGCGCTACACTGTTCTAGTTTTATGACAATGTTATGAAAATCGAAACACACGATATTTTCCCACAACTCATTTCCAATAATGAACCAAACTCCATCAAAGTTCATATACACCATTGAAAATGCTCGAAGGGAATCTCTATCTATCGTGAGCTCTGGAGACATGCATTTAATGACTGCATCCTTTCTTATCAATTTAGTAGGAAATTTTTTACCCATGGAGTTAATATATGGCGACAAGACTGATCAAAGCATAACAAATGTGGCGTTCACAAAAAGATTTTCACTCAGTGCCAAATTGAAATGGTAACGAGGAAGGAATTATAAAGATTAATGCTATCATCTTACCATACGTCAAATATGTTAGAGAAGAATTAAATCTCCTGATTTTCATGTTTCTTTGGTTCCCGATGTGTCTCGAGGGCAGATGAAGTAAGACTATCCATATCTTGCTGAAAGAGCATAATATCTTAAAAACACTTGTGCTAAATGATATGACCAACAACTTTCAGCTGCTAGACCTAATTTTCAACTCTATGGCAAACAAATTTATAAAGTAGAAATATGCAGTTTTGCATTTATCGCAAAATACAGCAGATTTTTAAATAATTACCATGAAATTGAAGTGAAAATACCGCTTACCGTCGTTAACCCGCTACACGCAAAATTGCTGATAGATTTATTCCAGGAAATAATCTAAGAAACAGAAAGAGTAAATATTATCTTGGTTGGACGCCAGCAAAAATTTTAGAAGCCGTGTAGATAGGGTCCATTAATCTACAATGCTTTGACTCATGTCACGACCTCGACCATGTCAGTGGTTTTTCAACCGCTTTCTCTCAAAAAAGTCTGCATTTCCTAGAAGTAGGTAATAATATTGTTAACGACCATTATCAAATGGAGTACTTTCTAGATGAAGAGGATAACGTCTTCGATGGAATTGTAAATAAAAAAGTTATTACAAAGAACGTCAGTTCGTTTGTTTTTTAGTAGCCATTGAAATGTAGCCATTGTTTTTCTTGTTATCGCAAAAACTTGTCAGTTTTATTACTCCTGCAAGAATGCATCAATGCAAAGAAATTAAATCCACGCAAAAATTAATCCTCTTAAGAAATTTAAATGAACTTCATTCTGCTTTTGCATTATATATTCATCATCTTCTGTTTTGTCAATTTATTCTCTTGTTGCATTTTTTTTTGCATATCTTAATTTATCTCTTGTCTTAATCTTTGAAGCAACTTTACCTATCTTGTCAATGGTTTAGGTTTTGTATACTGATTGTAATACTTCCGGTACTTTAAACGGACCGTGCCATTTCCAACCAATTTAAAAAATGTCTTTAACTTTCAGATTATAAGCTTATACTATTTTACTGTGATGTGTTAACACTTTCTCTTGTTTTCATAGTTCCTCGAGTGAGTTTTCAAACTGAAAATATTTTGTGAATGAACCCTTGAATGACGTCATTTTTACCTCTTTTTATATTAGATAGGATAGAAAACAGAATACGAAACTTTCGGCCAAACATCAAGTCAGCTTGTATTAATCCAGTAGAGCTCTTTACTGACTCAATTGTAAGAAACATTTTATCACCTACATCAAACATTTTAATTATCATCAACAAGGTTATAATTAGAGAGTAAATATAACTTCATAATCCCATTCAATTTTTTTGTCAAACCATCTGAGTCAAGCTTATAAAAATAGTCCTAAGATTTTCAAAATCTAATCAAACCATAAACCCTCTAAATACATCACTCTCATACAGGCTCGTGAAGATACAGTTTTTGCCCCGGCTTAAAAAACTCACAAGAACCGGTGCTATTTAGCACGGGTGCTTGTGAGTTTCGAAGATGTTAAATAATAGACTCAATCAAGCTCAAATGTTTGCAAAAACCTAAATTGTATTACATATTTTAGAGTGCAAGATCAGGCGGCATATCCTGGGTCATTATGCTGCTCATGAAGTTCGCTGAAAGAACGCTCAGTAGATGCAGTTGTCACAGACAACGTGCAAGTTATTCTAAATACTCAGCAAAGATTGTTGAAAATTCCTTCCAAATTGAATTTTGTCAATTTATTCAAAGGAACATGTGGATCAAGCTTCTTTCCTCCCACATTTATAGTATGGACTATTTTCAGGTACGAAATCTTTTCATCCGGGTCGATCGAGCTTTTGTCGTTTCCATACATTTTCCCAAATAAACAGCATCCATCATTTCATTAGACGATCGCTTTTCTTCTGCCACAACAAGAAAATAAAGGCCATTTATTTAGCATGCTGCTTCGTATCGAGTCATTATTTCTGCGATTACTAAATCTAAAGTAACATAAAAAACACATCACATTTAAAAGCATTCTCATCAATATCTGCTAGCTACCTTTTCATTTCCTCTTTACCTGAAATCCAGTGGAACTATCTACTGCAGTGGCTACAAGAACTCTCTTTTGGAAAATTTGTGGTCACTTTTGATGAAGCTCTCTTAACTCTAAAGCAAGACTGTTAAGAATTGAGACGCAGCTATTTTAGATTTTCTTGCCTGAATTATCTCTCTCCTTTGGTCAATGGCCACAAGTTGTTTTTAGCCAAATTGCAAACATTAAAGTACGAACAAGGTAGGGTATGTACTTGATGACACCATTGAGATCTGTTGTGGTTTTTGTGTAATGTTACACTTGAGATGTCTCCAAAGCACGGCTTCTATACCGAGAAGATGAGAAGAAAAAGGACGAAACGTGCAACTCAGTCTGCCCATCTTGTTCTTGTTAAACTATTCATTGAAGATCCAATGTTTATTTAGAAATATCTCCTATCACTGAGGACTGCTAGAGAGTATAAACATTGCCAAAAAAGGTTACAGCCTCTATGCACAGTTTTGTAGAACCTGCGCCAGAACAATAGAGGGGAAGGCAAGCACAAGGATTATAAATTCTCAAGAGCTTTACTTTTTTAATATGTGCTTGAGCAGCATTGTATTTTCCAGAAATATTTGGCACATTGTCAAACCCATGGCAACAATAGGTATTCTATGTTTTTCAAGAGTGTCCAGAATCAAAACAGCAATATCTGCACCAGTTTTGTTGCAGCAGTCAACAACACAAGAAATCGCTCTTGTACACAATAAACATCATCTTCTATTTTCAGGAAATGTAAAATGAATGCCGTCTGTGCTCTTTTGCTGGAATCAAGAGTTCCGTTTAGCAAAATTGAATAATAGTTTGCTATATGTTGTTCTTTTAAAAACCCACAACTTAACTTGCAGAACATGACTTTATGAGCTCATTTTTCGATGTAAGTAAAAGACAATGTACTTAAATCCTGTTACCTTCATGTCAGAATCCCTTCACTTTGGAAATATCCCCTTGAATTAGGGGGAAATAATGAGCCAAAAGCTCCAAAATTTTAAGGAAATTTCCATTGTGTGCATTTTTGATCCAATCCGCGGACCCACGAAATGCAAGTCCCCTCCCTCCAATGAATACAATCACCTCAATTATTCTGCTGAGTAGTTTTTAAACATTCTTCAATTTTACATCGCATTCCCTTCTCGACCATCACATCTATTTTTCCACTTATTTCCATCCGTGTCTAAAACTCTCGTCAATACAGATAGAAATCTCTTGCGTTAAGCTCTTTTCATGCTCTGGAAGTCTGTCCCATAACTTCCTACGTTAAGTATTTTTATCCTACCTTTAAGGCGGAGCTAATGCTGATTGTAAAGGCGTACGTATTGTATGGGAATAAGTATCCTTGGTGAGCAATAGAGAGCTTCTTTGGCATTACTAAATACAAGCCATTTCCTTTCACTCATTTCTCCATTTTTGTGCTTTTGAAAAATTACATGAAATGGGAATTTGTGATCATCAATGTCCCAGGTAAATGCTTCGGGAATTGAAGTGCTCTAGCTCATATTATATGTTCAACCTGACTTGTCATGGGGAACTTATTCAAAGCTCTAGGCTCAAATGGTGCTGCAAGCTCTATTGTACTCTGTATAATTTCTCTTTCTGCCTAGATTTTTTCTTCGGAATCAAGGATTTTCATCTTCTTCTGACGACTTTTTCTTTAAAGGAGTTCTTCGGTAGGCTACTTGTCTACGTCGTTAACAACGTTTTTTACTCTAACTTGAAATCAAGTGCTAGACGCATTTATTGTTTCTTCATCTTGCTTTTCCTTTTCACTCCCTTTCTTTGCAATGGATATGTATTTATTTGACGATATAATCAAACTGTATCACTTTTTCAACTCTTCTATACGTTTAACGAATCTCACTCTAAAATGTTTTTAATCTTGATGAAATATTAGGTCTTAATACTGGTTTATGACCTTGTACACCAATTTTATTAATACAAAATTACTAAGGTCATTTCAATTGAACGAGAAAGAGACGTGTCACTTTCTATTGTCATCATAGAATGACTCTTGTTTATTATTTCGGATCGTCGTTAAACGATTAATTCAAATAGAGTTCAGAGAGAGAGAAAAAGACAAAGAAGGAGATAGTGTATGTGTGTGTATGTGTGTGTGTGCGAGAAAGAGAGAGAGAGGGGTTAAAGAGAGGGGTAGGGGGAGAGGGAGGGAGAGAGTGAAAGAGTGGAAAGAGAGAGATAGTGTATGTGTGTGTGCGAGAAAGATAGAGAGAGAGGGGTAAGAGAGAGGGAAAGAGAGAGAGAGAGAGAGAGAGAGAGAGAGAGAGAGAGAGAGAAGTTCATGCAATAAGAGCTTAGCAAATAACAAGTCCCTAGCTTCTACTGAGAGTTCAACAATCAGCCTTGATTGAAACTGTTTACCATTGGCAAATATTTACCTTTGGCTTTTGTCAGGGGTCGGTCTCGGGGAGTTTACCCCAACTACACCCTCTCTCCACGTTACTGTTCTCATTTGCTATATATTTATCAATAAACAACTTCAAATCCTCAACAAAATAAGGTCTATACGTTTTCAAGAAGAGGTATGTATACGGACAGTGACGCGGACAGAGGTGACAAAATACAAGTGTTCCCTCCCATTGAAGGCAGAGGGTGTTTTTGTCGGAAAATTTTCATCTCTGCCGAAAAAATACAACAACAATTACAGTGGCGATTATAAACTGGAATTGTGATACAACGAATTTCAAAAGAGTTTTTTTTTAAGTTCATTATAGATAGAATAGAAACAAAGAAGAGAGTAAACAGAGGAAAATATTATGTTCCTTATAATAAAAGCTTAGTTGTATCAGAGTTCGTTATATGTAGACTCCATTGTAAGTAAGTAAGTAAATAAGTACTGTATATTCTTAAAGTGAAGGGAAAAAACCGTTGGGAATGAGGTGAATTTTTTCATTTCTGTTCGTGACCTATAACGTTTATACCAAAACTAAACTTAATTGAACAGCTGAGATGTATACAGATTAGATATGTTTATATTTTACACAGTGTTTGCCTATTTGTGAAAGCAATTAAAAGTAAGTCGAAATGAAAGGCCGACCAGAATCTGCTTGATAAAGATACGTGCTGTTTCCGGTCCTTCTCAAGTTTATAAAGAATAAAAAATACGATTCTGAAAGCCAAAAATTAAAAAGCTTACGAGCAAACCAACTTTTGACCATAATTATAGGAAAATCATAAACATTAAGAAATACTAAAAAAAAATTTTTTCTGGCACATCAAAACTTTTCACCTGTCGTAGAAGAGGGGGGGGGACCAAAAAAATAATTTACTATGCCAATAATAAGCAAAATGTTTATGGATTAAGCAACAAAGAAGAAAGAGAATATTCCCAATCTTTGCCATGCACAGCTTCATGATCAGCATGCATAAGTCATGCAACTACTTTTCAGTTGTTAGAGAAAATTCACGGTCAATGTTGGCTGGTAACTGAAGGTTCTGGTTCAACTGTCTTAATTATTGATGGTAATATTAGAATCTAGGTTGACAAAAAATCAAATCTGAAAAAAAAAAATCAGCAACGAACAATCCAGAAACATCATTTCGAAGATTCTGTTTTTACCAGAATCAGTGACACAACTGCTACCAAAGAGGAAATAGGAATTAATTTTTTGTTTTTATCTTTTAAAAAATACGCTACAGCTCCAGAACACTTGCAAAAAGTTCAATAACTCCAAAAATACAAGCAGAAATTGTTAGTTACGGACCATGTCAACTGTGTGAAAAAAATATATTTCTAATGAGGTCACCGAAGGAGGATTTCAGAAAAAATAATGCATGAAAATTAATATTCACTAAGACCGACTTGCTTGTTCAGTCAAAGAAAATAAAATGTTTCATTGCTGGTAATTTTCATGTATAGGAGAAAAAGAATTCATGATACACCGAGGGGAAACTTGTGGTAATACTTCAAAAGAGCTTAGAAAAATATGTAGCCACGAAGAGTCATTATTACTTTGTACTAGTCTTACAAAGTAGAAGTCATCTAAAAATCGTGTTTTCCGCGAGGCAAACACTTGATTCAAAGCTAAACAAACAATTTTCAGATATAAAAACATAGATATTAAATGATTTTCCGGGTAGTTTCTCTACAACCAAGGAAGAGCTTTCAGGAATCCCTGTTGCGAAAGTGAAAACGCTTTGTTTACGAGTTTTGGTGAGAGTGGAAATTATCTGCAGCTAATAAAGTTAATGGCAAGATATTATCGATTAATGAAAGCACAATTATCAACCAAGAATTCGCAAGCCAAATACATCTGCTACATTTATCAGACAAACTACATTAATCAAAATTCAAGATCATCAATATGTTAGCATTAGTATAAGATACTATACCAGGTGTTAGTTATAAAGATCAGCTTGCTTTCTCGCCTAGAGTTGTTGAATTGACCAACACGTCAAACGTTTCCTTTGCTTTGAGATTATGGCAAGATGCAGAACAGTTGAGTTCCTGGACAAACTTTCAATTTTATTTGAAAAGTAATGAATTCATTCAATTCTAATTCAAGGTCAAGCAATGAATGGTTTCCCAGCAAAGTCGTGTCGTAAAGAAAGATTGCAAGCTTTAGTCTGTCATCATAATAGTTCTACTCTTCACATACATTGCATGGTACACAGATTGAATCAAAGTAAAAGTTCAAAAAGCATTTTCTACACTATTTTAAAACCTTTTGATATTTCCTACTTTCCAAGTAGGAAATATTAGAAGGTTTACTGATTTAAAACACCTAAGTATTAGGTATAAAACAAGAAATAAAGACCTTAGTGTATTTCTAACATTAAAGCAATGTTTCCAAGGAAAATTCATAGGAAGTACAATGTTTCTGTAAACATATGGTTGAACTGATTATTTACGAAAAGAGCAGGTATGTAGTTGAAGTTAACAATAATGATCTTGCTATCTTGATAACAGATATCAAAGCATGACTCGGGGACACAAAAGTAGCAATCCTCAAAGCAAAGAAGTACATCTCTCTTGGCATAATCATTAGTTTTTCATGGAAATCAATCACAGCAGTACGAACAGAAGCAGATTTTAGAAATCCGAATTCCTTGATGAATTTTTCTGATAAAGATTGCTCATCTCAGGACACGGTGTCAGTTATAAATATATGAGAATTTAATGAACGTAAACCTGTTTTGAAAGACTGCAAGGTTATGCTTAAATTGTTAAAGGAAGTTAATCTAATATCTTTGTTTGATAATGTTACTCTCTTAGCAAAATGCGATTTTTATGTTCCAGTCTTGCTTGCTTACACAGAAAGAGCTTTTAGCAGACTGAAACTGATAAAAATGCATTAATGATATATTTGAGGAAAGAACTTGCCAATTTGACATAAAATTTAATAAACTATAGAAATAGTAATAAACGTCAGTTTAAAGCAGTTGCAGAACATTTTCCTAGATAAAAAGATGGCAAACATTTTCCAAACACCAAAAATACTTCTTCTACATTGGATTAATTTTTCGTCTCATCTTCAATTTACATTATTTGCAATGCCATTCTCGAATAGAGTTTGGGTAGAAAGAGAAAAAGGAAATGAAAAATAATATTGTGTTTTAAGATGTTCATCAGATGTCCCAACTTACCCAAAAATATTACAATACATAATTTTTCCAGCCTTCTAGCATAACGTCAGTCAACTAAAATTTCACTACAATATTGGTGGACGAAATTTTATTGTAATGCTTTTGATGAGAGCTTTTCTTTCTAGTTAATCTCTTTCGAAGGGTTAAAAGGAATCAAATCGAACTGGAGTATTTTTGAGACCAACTTCTATTTACTAGACTATAAAATATTAGGGGAGTCTTTATATGGGTTTTCTCTCCATTTATTTTCGAGAAAACATCGCATTTGTTGATCTTATTAATTATAACAATTCTCTGTAGTTGTATTTTTCATTGTTTCTCAACTTGTGAAAATCTTACCTGAAGCCTACCCTATGCTTAACCTTCCAGATTACCCATTTGTTGCCTTGTTAAAAAAAGTGAAAATCTTGATACTTTTACTAGTAGATTATAATGAGCATTTCTAGTGGTACTAGAATATTATTTCTATAACTAACGCATTAGGATATCAAAAAATTTCGTTTCATTTATATTTATTTATTTATTCTTTGATCAACTGACCAGTTAAACGTTTTTCGTTTAATGGTTTCAGTAATCAAAGATTGAATTATATGTCTGTACTAAAATGAAATTATTTCTATTCTATTAATATAACAATATTCATTTCTATCTATTTATTTAAACAGAGTACTTTATAATTGGAAAGATAATGTTGATCAACTCCTAATCTATTTACAATAATTTCCTGTCGTGTGAATTATGAAGTTATCTTTCTACTTGCTCCAAAGAAAAGGACTCAAGTTGTATTTCCAGCTGGTTCCTGTAATTGGGAAATGCCACAATTGTACAGTAATTCAAAGATATCAATAGTGTAATAGAAACTCATTTAAACAAATATCATGCATCAAAATCCATCAGGTTTTACTCATCATTTCATACACCCTCAGATACTCAGCTGTCCAAAGCTTCGAGAGGAAAATGGTCAGGCACAGGGTGGTCAAGTATGATTGATTATTCTTATGTCAAGAAAATACTGATCATTTGAAAACGATAGAAAAACCAAAATAATTCAAAAAGTGAAAAATATTAACATGAAGATATGCAATTTTGAAAATTAACAGAACAAGAATACAATTCTACCTTCCTTTCTTTTCCTGAGAAGTAGAAGACGAAAGAATTAATGAAACATTTAAATTGATATGAATTGATAGCCATAGATATAATATTATTTTTTAATCAGAAAAAGTACTGAAATAAAGAGAATATAGAAAATAAATCGTGTGAAAAAAAAGAATCCATTTGCTTGTATAAGCATATTGGAAGATAGAGGAAAGCTAAATGCTAGAAAAAGGAATAATATGCATAGTTGAATAGTGAAAGCTCCTAACTTTAGAGCCAATGTGTTGATAACTTACTTGAAGTGTTCATTTTTATTCATTGACAAACTTCCGTTCTTTATACCTACTTTCGTATTTTTTAACATGAGGTGCCAAAAGTTTTGCAAAAGGTTTTTTGTCATACCTACATAAAAAGTTTAAAACTGCCTTTAATATTCTAGTTCATTTAACTATCATTCTTGCAAATAAATTCACGTATCAAGATTAGTATTAAAACTGATGTATTTGAATTTAATTTGATTTTTATTCAATGTAAGCTACACGTCACTCCAATATTAAACATGGTTTCAAATTTGTGTTGATTATTTTTAAAAAAGGCCTATAAAATATTTGACATAAAAATATTTTTACTACAATATTTCTTGTGTGATATTCGCGTATATGTCCGTATGTCGGTCTATTGAAGTGGGTGAAGTAGCATCTTTTATTTCGGTTATTCTTGTTCTCTTCACTGGGGGTGGTGCAAAGAAATTAGTTGGAGCAATTATTGATTCTGCGTTGAAGAATCACGGTGATGAAGGTCTTGAAGCACAAGCTGCAGGTATAGTTTTAAACGTATCCAAAAAATGTGTTGCTACTTGCTTTTTATTTCCTTCCAAAGGATCACTATCTTGTCGCGATTGGGAGGCTTGCTTGCTTCGTTGATCCTAAGAGCTATGCTGGCTAGAGCCTTGTGTTCCCGGTAGAACCACCCATTCCATGCAGGTCGAGGGGGAAGCCAGACTAAATGTAATCCTTGGACCTCCAGGTTGGGGCTTTTTCTTGGGTTTACAACCCACTGTAAACCAAAGTGTTACAAAAACTGTAAACATTATTATCGACGAGAATCAGGAAGCAGCGCAGATCACTGATACCGCCATTTTGAAGAAGTTGGACCAAAGCCTCCGGGAAGCTCAGTGTCTAATGGGATCTTTTGCTAATCTCAAAAAACCCTTTAACATTGGACACTGGAATGTAAAATCAATGTAAGGAGTGGAGCAGCAGCATAGATCGCGAGGGAAATGGATAACTACAGATTGGACATTCTTTGCATCAGGGAGTGTAGATGGGCAAAAGCAGGAGCGACAAAGTTGACCACTGGACAGACCCTGATCTACAGCAGGGATGAGGAACTGCATGAAGGAGGTGTTGCCATAATGATCCGCCAGTAAGTGATGAAGTCCTTGATGGATCGGACTCCAATCAGCAAGAGAATCATAACAACGAGCTTCTACTCAAAGTATAGGAGAGTGACTGCTACTCAAGATTACGTACCTCATAATGAAAAGGAAGATTCAGAAAAAGATCAGTTTTTCCAAGAGCTCCAAGAAACACTAGATGGATGCAATGAAAACGACATTATAATTGTTATGGGATATCTGAACGGGTAAAGGCTGTACGAGTTTTCCTAAAGGAATGGATTGGTGATAGCAACTCTGTTTTCTCACAAAGACATGCATAAAATTTCTTGGGTGTCACCAGACGAGAACAAAAAGAATCAGATCGATCACTTAATGATAAGTGGTGAGTGGAGATTATCATTACAAGATTGTAGTATACAGAAAGGTGCTGATTTCACGAGTGATCACTACGTGATGAGGACAGGCATCAAACTACGCCTCAGTTAACACAACAATAAGAAAAAGATTAAGCCTAGACTGGATGTGGAATGTCTGCAAGATGAATAGACGAGAAGGACGTTCTGCTAGGCCGTGAAAAGAAAGCTGGTAGAAAGCCAAAGCAGTCCGGAACGTAGACCCGGACGTTGACGACGTGTGGAATGCCTATATCACATCAGCAGAAGAGGTGATCGGTTTCAAGAAAGGAAGGACCATGCCATTGTTAAGTGTACAAACATGGGGACTGACAGACGAGAGGAAAATTTTTAAGACCAGAATTGATAGAACACGCTCTGAGAGGGTAAAAGACAGACTGAAGGAAGAATACAAAGAGAAAGACGGACAAGTTAAGAGAAGTATGAGAAAAGACAAGAAAAGATGACGAGAGAGCCGAAAGAGCCCAGAATGCGGCAGGATATGGGAGGCAGAAAGAACTGTATAGCATAATGAAATAACTAACTGGACAGAATCCTAGGCAGGCAGCGGCAGTTAAGAACAACATATAGTCCTGCTTAAGAGTAAGGAAGTAAAACTGGCATGGTGGAAAGAGCACTTTTAAGATGTTCTCAACAAGGAGACACTGAACTATCAGAAGATGAAGACCAGCAAACAGAAGAGGTCAGTATATCAGTAGAGTCATCCTCCGTTGCAGAAATCATAACTGCAGTGAAAGCACTGAAAAATGGAAAGTCACTGTAAATCACTTCAGAAATCCTTAGGAAAGACGTTGAGATAACGAGCATGGAAATGGAACAGATTCTGGACCTTATTCGGGAAAACACGAGAGGCTTCCAAAATGGAACAAGGGTCTTATATGCAAGATCGCTAATAAAGGAAACTTGCAGGAGTGCGGAAACTGGCGAGGGGTACTATGTTACCGCTGGCCAGCAAGGTACTCAGCAAGATTGTCATCAGTAGGATACAAGTGGAGGTTGACGCAAGCCTCAGGAAAGAGCAAGCAGGTTCTAGAAATGGGAAGGTAACAGTCGACCAGATATTCATCCTTCAGAACATGCTGGAAGAAGTGAATGAATGAAATGCCACACCTTACACCCATTTTGTAGACTTTAAAAATGCATTCGACTCCATACTACGAAACAGTCTTTGGAGTATAATAAGACAGTATGGAATTCCCAAAAAGCTGATAGAGATGGTCAAGGCTTTTTACAAAAACTTCCAGTGCTCTGCCATAGATGAAAATGAAACGACTGATTGGTTCACTGTGATGACTGGAGTAAAATAGGTATGTTACATGTTATGATTTCTGTTATTCTTGGTAATCGACTGGGTGATGCGAAGAACTCTGGGAGGCGAAAGAACTGGACTCCACTGAAACTTCACGACCATGCAGGAAGGCCTTGACACTGCAGATTGCATCATCCTTCTATCATCAACAATGCAACATTTACAGCACAAAATCACTAAACTGGTAGATAATGCTGCGAAAATTGGACTCAATAAGCTATTAACTTTCATTAATATATTTACTAAAGAGCTTGTAAATAGACTTCCATGGATGGTTTTGAAAATGATAGTCGCACAGAGTTTTATATAGTTTGTTTAATGCTAAATTAGTGATCTGCTTGTATTCCATTTTTTCACAATTTTTAGGTGCCAAAAGAGACTTTGCTGAGTCCAGTGCCTTCATTAAAATTCTGAAAAAACATGAAGATATAACTAAAGCAGATTTAACAATACTGGCTGCCAATGTTCCTATTTACAAGTTCAGTCAAATGCTGGGAACTCTAGAAAACCGAATTTTAAGAGGTGCAGCTTCTACAGATTTAGGCCAAGCAAGAAAAACAGTCGATTTCGTTCTCCTCTATTATCAGCTTGTTATCATGAGAGAAACTATGTTGTTAGATTTGTCTATANGTATATTTAATGCTAAATTAGTGATCTGCTTGTATTCCATTTTTTCACAATTTTTAGGTGCCAAAAGAGACTTTGCTGAGTCCAGTGCCTTCATTAAAATTCTGAAAAAACATGAAGATATAACTAAAGCAGATTTAACAATACTGGCTGCCAATGTTCCTATTTATAAGTTCAGTCAAATGCTGGGAACTCTAGAAAACCGAATTTTAAGAGGTGCAGCTTCTACAGATTTAGGCCAAGCAAGAAAAACAGTCGATTTCGTTCTCCTCTATTATCAGCTTGTTATCATGAGAGAAACTATGTTGTTAGATTTGTCTATACTTTACAGGAAACCAGGAACTGCAAATCACATTGCTGATGCAGTTGACAATGCCAACAAAGTCAACAAACAATTTGCAAAAGATACCTTGGATTTCTTACACAATTTGCTTCCTGAACATGCTTTAGTTGGTGCTGTTTACCATCCATTAGAAAATTCTCAAACCAGTCAAGCTATTCTTAAATATGTCAAATATTTTGGTATTTCACCCCCAGCAGCACCAGTAAGAGTAGGATATCACCTATTTAAAAACATCTATTGGAAATCATATAGCATCTGCAGTGAATCCCACATAGGAAATCATATGTTTCGAGGTTGTACAACTTCTAGATACTCATATATCAGAGTAGAAAGGTTAAGTAGTAGGCATTACAACATTTCAAAATCGATACAGACGAAAACTCTATGTAGCAAAACACGATCAAACATGGCCAGCTAAGGATCCAGTTAAAATTGAAAAATAGCTATTTGTTTATGTTTGTAAATACTGCTTTCCTTTTATTTCTATTATTGTTTTCTTCTATTCGTATTATTATTATCACTATTATTATTTCTAATATTATATAACATTGTCTATTTACATTTTTGTGTTTCCAATTGTTTACACTAGTAGTGCTGCCTCCATCCTAATGACCTGAGGTTTTTTTGTTATCTTATTGACAATACTCTTGATTATGTCACCTTAAGCGAGGACAGATATCTTTTAAATTTCAGTCATGTGGATTTTCGGGAGATTTCATCTGTATCTTGTTTTGAACGAATTATTAAAACTATTGCAACAGCTGGTAGATTATAAAGGATGTTGTTATTCTCTTGACAATGTTCTTTTGAGAATATTGCGATGATGAAAGCAAAAATATTTTTTAATTCTCAGTACCGTCGATTTCTGATGAGGATTTTATCTGCTTTTATCAAAAGAATATTTTTACAATTGTCAAAGTTCTTGTCACATCTGGTAGTGACTGAGTTCTTATTCAGCGCCTGTTTAATTATTTCAATTCTTAGTTCTTGTATTAGAAGTTGTTTTTTCAACTTTATTTGCAATGTCGAGGTGTATCACCATTTTTTCTCCGTCAAGATCTTACCTAGAGTGCTCAATGATCCTATTAGTTTGTATTTTTTAATCTCAGGTTATTTCCACTTTGTCATACTCACTAAAGATTAATGCAAAATGATCACAAAACTTTTGCTTTGTAAATATTTTACTTTTATGCTACATTTTCCAAATATGCCTTATATATATATATATATATATATATATATATTAATATTACTGCTATTATCATTACATCATTTAATTCCTCAAATAGACACAAAGATAATATCATGTTTTAAAGCAAACATCATGTAGAATAAATAGATAGATAGATAGATAGAAAGATAGATAGATAAATAGATAGATGGATGGATGGATGGATGGATGGATGGATGGATGGATTGATAGATAGATAGATGGATGGATGGATGGATAGATATAGATAAATAGATAGATAGATAGATAGATAGATGGATGGATGGATAGATAGATAGATAGATTGATTGATAGATCGATACTTACCCAACATATTCAACTTCAAAATATTCTCTCAAAATTTGATGTACGACTTTTCACCTGGATGATGTAAAATCCAATAATTTTGAGCCCGACAATATAAATTATTCGGCCATTTGCAGCCAGATGATTTGACCGTTTCCTTCGTTTCGTTTGAAAGTTCTTGGTTTTTAGTCTCCTCGTCGTTATTTAAACCAATTAAGGAATTTTGGAATTTATTCGCTTTATGGCTATATTAAAACTGGTATATACAAGTATAAATTATGTATATATACATTGTATATACAAATGTATACATGTAATTATATATAACTAGGAATATATGACCCTCCTACTAACACTTTTCCCTTAGTGTTCATCAGGTATTAGCAGGAGGGTGATTGTCCTGCTAGCTCGCTCGCAGAGCCTGCTACTGGGACTGATATATTACTCAAAGTTAACCTTCATGAGGTAAGCCTTTAGCTAAGTTTTGAATGTGGTTGTCAAAATTCAATTCAAGCTAAAACTTGGTATGGCAGTATCCAACCAATCTCCTCCCACAATTCAACCACTATCATCATTTTCTAAATATTCAACAGCACTCTTTTAGAATTGTGATGCTGCTCTCAACCAGCAAGTAGTGTAACCCCCCCCCTTCAAATCTGACCATCCTCCCACAAACATTCCCGCTGCTTATTTGTTTCAAACTTCAAAAAACTGATGTTGGAAATGTGATACTTGAGCTGTCTTTACTGAAATTCCAAGTAAAATACTGAGTTAAGCAGGGTAATTGCTACTAAATATACTTCAAGAAGAATTTAACTTTGTTACTCAAATAGCAAAGTTTTGTTTCATAAACAACATGTAATTATTTAATTATTCATTAGTTAATTGAGATGCCATATAATTAATAAAACAGTTGCGCATTTTTCCAATACATATCCATAGCAAGAGTTGTTACGATAGCTCTAAAGGTCAGGCCCTGCGCCAAAAAATTAGGTACAGGATAGAACATAGATTTTGGTGGGGAAAACTCCGCCAGAAGAGAGCCCTGCTCTTTCGCTTCGCTCCCCGGTAGGACAAATAAAGACAGCAGAGGTTCCATACTTTCTTCAAAATATTCCTCCGTTTTATTTACTTTTCTCAAGGCATTCGATACAATTTCTTTGTTACTTTTCAGAGGATTTACATACACACAAACATATCCAGCCATGTTACCTAAAAACTCTATCTGTTGGCTTTGTTGATTGTTGCGTTTTTTCTTGGTAACTTTGTCTTCTAGGCCCACAAGGACATTTAATCTTTATTCCCTTGAAATCTGGTAATTACATGATGAGCACAAAAAAGTGGCCTCATTGGTTTTTATATATGGAATCAAGCGCTCATGGTTACATTCGCTCTTGGAAGGGAAATCCAGGACCACAAGGATTGTGGGATATTGTTTAAACAGACATTCCGAGTGATGAGTTGGATTTGGTTGATTGTAAGGGAGTAAGCTCACTATGATTCTCTACAGGCAATGTGGAGTAGATTGTGAAATGTATGATTAGTGAAGTAATATTCCTTGTATTAGCAAGTAATGGTAACAAACCAAACCTTAAGATAATGTACGACTCTACTTGATTGGAGAGGAATGAAAATAGAGCCAGCAACGATGATTTGATACCTGATTGTGTCATTGTGTTAAGCACTCGTCTTTAATATTAAAATTTAATTTTCTCACCGCAGCAGATTTTATTTTGATATACTCATTTCATCCTTTTTTTTGTACATATGTCTCCAAAAGCAATTAGGTCAACAGTCTGGCACTTTTAAAAAAAGCGCGGATTTGTATGAGATAGTTTTGGCCTAAATATGGGATTTTTGAAGAAAAAATTGAGGTAAAATATAGTTTCAAAGATGAGTTTTTTTAAATAAATGCAATACAAAACATATATATTTGTTTATAGAACAAATACGGCAGTTTAATTGAAAGCGTAAACTATTTATTTCGCAAAAATACAGTTAATTTAATTCGAATCTCGCTGACAAAATATTGAAACATTTATACTTAGATATGTATAACCAATGCAAAAGTTGTTATGAAAGGTTTAACAATAGAAATAAATATTGTCGACGAAAAAGATTTTTATTGTTGCATTGCAAGACTATATGCAATCTTAAACTTACGTCGGAAAAACTTGTCTATCATTGAGCACCCGCCTATACGTGGAAAAACGTTTTTCCTCATCAACAGATGTCACTGGACGTATAACCAAAGATGCAATTTCTGTTGCTGAATACCGCTCGATGCAAGGCTCAACAATCCTCTTTAGTCCGTATTCTTGCTAAATACTACTGTACGTTTTTTGGCAATACTTCCTTTAAAATGCTTCTTTGTTTTATTTACTTTTCTTAAGGCATCTGATGCAGTTTCTTTGTTACCTTCAAGAGTATGTATAAATGCGACAAGAGTTACATATTCGTTGAATATTGAAATATTTAAAATTTTCATTTCACTTTTAAAGTTACCAACAGACTGCATGTTGCAACAGTCAAAGTTTTTTACAAGTTTTGCAAGTTTTTCTAAGTTTTGGGTTTATTAAATTCTCTGCTACAGAAAGACATGTTCCCCACCGGGCAAGAACAGGCTCAGATTGTAAGGGGAATTTCTTCAGCACATAACTTAATCCTTCTCTGGGATGCTTCCTAAAAAAAAGTTTATTCTCCATTGAAATAGCTTTACCAACATCCACACAATGCACAGCCTTACAAATACGGTTTATTTTACGCGCTAAACAGCAGATATGGTTAGGTTTGAGGCATAAAACAGCAACAGTCTGCAAAGGTATTTTGATGTAAGCAGCTCCATTTCTTATTACAGAAAGTATATTGTCAAATTCTACACCCATCATTGGAAGAACATCCAATACAACTGTAATTCTATCCGTTTTTTATGGAAAGCCACATTTTACCAAGTAAGACGTGCAAGCATCGTCACAAGGTCTAATGATTCAGTTGCAAACACATCTTTCCTAAAAGTCAGTAGTTTCATCTGTGCTACACCAAATATGTTTGTATTTTAAAGCAATTTTGGTAGTATCCATTTTTTCATCATAGATTTTCTTAAGATAATTTTTTCTTAAAGTATACTCAACGTGAATTCTTATTCCTGTGTATTTGTTAAAAATGGTCTTATTTCCTCACTCTTAAGCCTGCCAAACGAAATATTTGCAACAGAGAGATTAAAATGATTACATGCAGCTTGATGATCTTGTTCAATACCCAGCCAAAAAAGTCTGATTTTAACACGATGTTTGCAGAGATTTGTGCTTTTGATCCTTAATGTCAGTAATTGTCCTCTGTCGCATACTCCTCATTGTATGTTACAGACAGTGGAAACTAGCGTTTTACCATTCATAGTCATGAACATAACTTTCTTGTGATATCTTCTTAGAGCTAAAGTATATGTTAGTGTTTTAAGTATTTCCTTCTTTTTCTGAATTTTAAGTAGCGCTGCTAATACAATGCTGCAAGAAATATAACTTGCACTATCCTACATAAAAATGTTCTCCAACATAATATTCAGATAGACAGAAATTATAAACACAAGTTTCCTAACGTAGGTTTTTTCTGTTATTTCTCTGTTAGTCAATGTAGTATTCATACAAACACAAGTACTCTTGTGAGGGCAGTCAAATTGTAAGTATGTGAAATTGCAGAAAAAAAGTAGGAAATATGGGGTTTTTCTCCCAATTATGTTCCATAATATAGGGGTTTTGACCCAAAATGAGCCCAAATATTACATTTTAAGAAAAAGCTGTAAAATTAGGGATTTACGTGTAAAAAGGCTGAAATATGGAATTATGGGAATACAATGTGATCATTGGCAAAACAGTTAATTCGAGTACTTTAAG
>RDPX01000090.1:911058-936115 GCA_003991215.1 Morbakka virulenta | reverse complement strand
CTTTTGGGGCTACGTAAAGCGTGTGCTGCAAAAGAGCTCTTCCATACTTCCTACTTTCTCAGAAGTCTGTTGCACCCAATACTTTTCAAAAATACTTTCATCGACAATTCCTAACAAACACTTTAAAATTCCATCATGGATACCTTCTTTCAACGAACCCGAGCACCCTTTCAGCACTGATCCTCCATCATATAAAAAAATCACATCAGTTATTCGTCGTATGAAGTCATCTGCCTCACCATCCCCACCAGATAAAATATCTGTAATTTGCTTTAAACGATGTCCCAATCTACGAGTTTTTTCTCACAGAAATAATTAAAGTCATATGGATTTCTGGAAAAGTTCCTCCTGAATGGAAAAAGGCCTTTACGATTTTAATACATAAGAGGGGTAACACCGATGACCCTTCTAACTTTCCACCGATTACTCTTGAAACGGTTCCATTAAAAGTTTTTACATCCTGTTTGCGTGACTCAATATTTGAATATCTGAAGGATAATAACTTCGTTGAACATATGATTCAAAAAAGGTTCACTCCTAAGATCTCGGGTACTTTGGAACATACTGCGATTATGGCACATGTAATAAACAAGGCTTGTAATAATCAACGCTCCTTAGTCATTACTCTTTTAGACCTAAAAATGCGTTTGGTGAAGTTCACCATAACCTAATAACATCTATTCTAGATTACCATCACATTCCTGGCAAAATTAAGTCTTTAATCATCTGTCTTTACACTGAATTTACAACAGCATTTATCACTGATCATTTTACAACTGAAGCTTTGACAGTTCGTCGTGGGCTTTTACAAGGAGATTGTCTTAGTCCACTACTCTTTAATATGTGTTTTAACACATTCATTCAATATATTAGGGATGAAACATACAACCTCACGATAAGAACGACCGCATGTTCAATCCTGTACACTGGTTTCAGTTCGGAGTGTTTTACAAGTGGAGAAAGAGAGAACCAGCTTCTTTTAAACTGTTTTACTCGATGGTGTCAATGGGCCAACATGATCATAAGGGTTGAAAAATGTGTCACATGCGGAATCAAAAAATTTACAACAATATCTCTTCAATTTCAACCCAAGCTTTTTATTAATAATGAAACTGTACCTCCTGTAGCCATGGGAAATGCCTTTAAGTATCTCGGACATTACTATGACTTTGAAATGACCAATCGATCTTACAAATCCAAGCTTCTGTCTGTTTAACTAGACCTCCTTAAACAAATTGATTCTTTACCTATCCACCAAAAACACAAACTGGGCCTCTATAGTGAATTCGCCCTGCCAAAGGTTTCCTGGCACCTTACTATTTCAAATGTTTCTAAAACTTGGGTAGCAGAAAATCTCGACAACCTGGTCTTTAAATACATACGCCAGTGGCTTGATCTGCCTATACGTGCCACTCTTAGCTCTATTATTCTTTCCAAAAATCAATTTGGACTTAACTTGCAGCTAACTACCACAAAATTTCTACAGTGCCAAACTGTCACCCGTAACGCTCTTAAGTCCTCACCAAATCATAATATCCGAACATTGTGGAAAAACACAAGCAATGGAACCAATATACAACATGATATTTATAAAACAAAAAAGAAGCTTTGAAAGCTGTGCAGAAAGAACACAAGGAGCGTTTACAAAGTTATCTTACTACTCAAGGTACTATTCTCTCATTTCTGTTTGACAACGCAACATCAAAATATAACAGGTTTTGGTCTGAAGTTCAAAAAAAGCTGCCCTATAATATATTCAGCTTTTCCATTCGTTATTTGAACAACAGCCTTGCACCTCGTAAAAATCTATCCAAATGGAAACTCAGTCTATCTTCTTCTTGCTCTTCCTGCTTTGAACCAGAAATCCTTCTTCATGTTGTTGCCGGCTGCAAAACGTACTTTCAGGAAGGTCGATATACTTGGCGACACAACTCACCATTACAGTTTTTAGCAGGTTCTCTCAAATCTCTTGAACGCTTTACAATATATGCTGGTATTTGTGGATTCTTATTGCCATGCATTATAACTGAAGATACTTTTCGACCTGATTTGCTGTTAGTTACTCCACAAAGACAGTTATACATATTTGAATTGACGGTGGGGTATGAAACAAACCTGGATAAAAATGCTTCTCGCAAATATGAAAAATATAGTTCTCTGATTCGTGATTTGCATTCCAGCTTATCGAAAGTAAGATTCGTAAATCTTTCTATTAGCTCTTTGGGTATATTCGGTTAATCTTGTATTATTTTCAGTGAAATGTGCAACGCTTTGAACATCGACAACAAACACGAGCGCTTTCTTTCAACCAAACTTTCTAATATAATCATTCGCACTACATACTACATATTCTGTCTTGGAAGCCAACCATGGGCAAACCCTGAATTATTGTCGTTTTATTAATTTTGTTAGTAATATATTTAATTTTGTTAAACAGGCAAGCCAATGCAAACTACCTTGATTAGTGAGGTTTGTAATTGTATGTGTTCAGATGAAAAAATAGAGTTTCCATTATTATTATTATTATTTCTACTACTATATTACAGATTTCAAGAAGTTAACCACTTCGGAATAGATATACAAAATTCGGGTATCAGTGGAGAACAATCCGGCCGGCGAGCACTGGTCTACCTGACTTGTGCGCTCTTTAAATAGGAGCCTTAAACTCAATTTGTTCCCTGCTGATTTCTAGTCCGCCGTTGTTTTTGTATTTATTTTTAGATTATTGTTATTCCCTCCTATTTTTTCTCCTTTTTCTTGTCTTTTTCAACCTACTTGAGGTATTGCGCTTTGATTATATTTTTTCTAATTATATGCATGTTTCTGTCCCTAAATAATGTTCTTTCGTTGACCTCCAAAATAAACAGTCAAATTTTTTCTTAACTCAAGTTGTCAAAAAGGGTTCTGTTAACTCTTTAAAAACAGTCAATTTGGTGGTGTTCCTTACTCTTGAACCTTTTTGACTTCTGTGCTTTTAATAATTGTTTTTCTTTCTTTCAACTTGTTCATCACAACATTGTATATTTTCTCTCATACTCTACACTACATTTTCAGCTGCTTAACAAACCCTTTCTTTTCAACCTACTACCTCTCATTCTTTCAATCCTATTCAAATCTTTTCTCGCATTTTTTTATTTGACATTTGATCTTTGTTTCCCGCAATCATTTTTTTTCTTTTAACTTTGGTGTTTGTTCTTTATTTCAAACAGCATTACTACAACTCAGCAAGACACTTTGACGATGTCATTTACTTGATCATTTCAGCAAATAATTTCTTAGATTAAACCAATAAAACCCATTCCAATATCCAATATTCAGGCATTAGGATCCCTAAAAATATGATGTTAATTATAGTCATATACCAATCTATTCTTCACTTGGCTATATTTCGGGAAAACCAATATTCATCCAATTATTACCATACGCAATAAAAACAACCAGTTCTAAATAAAGGCTCCAATACAATAGTTGACGATTCTATGTTTATTCGATTTTAAGCACTTCCTTAAATGGCAGGAGTTTGTCATGCATTGTCCGTAAATCTGTGTTTTTTCTCATTTGTAGGTCCAATTATATGTCAGAAGATTAACATGAAGATAATCTGGTTCGGGCATGCTCTTAATATCGGTCACAGGAATGTGTTCTTTACATTTAACCATTTCCCTGTCGGGACCAATATTGTTGGTCTCTAGGTTTCAGATATGTCATCATGTATTACAATGCTCTGCACTCAAAATGCCACTTCAATCAAATCAATGCACTTTAGTCAATTCGTGGGAGCTGATTACAAATATGATAATAAAAAAGTATTCTGCCGCACGGATTTTTCTTCACAGAGCTTTGAAGGTTTTTTTTAGATGGAAATTTGCATAATTTTAGGCAATCATTCTGGGTGCTATATTTGTTAAGTCTCCTAATCTTTATATATATTTGCACAGTCTGGATGCATCTCTCCAATCTGTAAATAGCAGCTTGATTCATTGAGTGATTTCCTTCGTAATTTTTCATTAAATATCCGATGAAGTTAAAAGAACAACGTGTAGGCCTTGGCACAGAGGATCTGGGTTGACTCTCATATTTTCTGGTCCATTGACGTATTCTGTATTGAGTGGTATTTTTACAGAAGCACAGTAATAGTCTGATTCACAATATGATAAGAGCTAGAACGTGTAGCCTAATCCACAAATATTCGTGTCGATGGATCATATTTACAATTTTTGAATTTCAACCGGAAATGTTTACATAGGCAGCCTGATGTTGACAAATGATGTAACGATTTTATTAATAATGATGTTTATTTTCTGTCTGATTTTCCCCGAGTTTCCTTTGTTCTCCGTCAAATACATAGGTGCTAGGAACCATCACACATACAAAAGTCGCCTAATATGCCTATTTGATAGCAGTTTGCTATCACTTTGCTGTACTAGAATTCATGACGTCTCCCAAGCCACGTTGTGCTTGTGAGAATCATCCAGATAACTTCTGTAATATTTGTGGAAAATATACTGCAGTGTCTCGACGCAAGAAATTTACAAATTCCTTAATTAGAGGATACGAAAGTTATTTCGATTCTAAACCTGACCTGGATAAAACATGGGCTCCAGAATATTGCTGTATTACTTGTTCCTCTGGATTACATCACTGGAAGAGTGAACATCGAAAGAAGATGAAGCTCGCGACTCCCATGATTTGGCGTGATTTTTGTTTGACGGAATTCAATCGTGGAGTTGGTAATACGAGGCGTGTCACCAAATATGTTGTCGACAGGTAAGCTACAACATTTTTGTGTGATTTTAATAGAAAATTTTCTGGATAAGCTTATACATAAGCTTAGGTTCCTTTCATTTCAAAATTAATATCTTTGTTTTAAAATTACGATCTTTGTAAATTCCTTTTTAACATTTGGAGAATGTGCACATCATTGCAGTGGATTCTCATTTTGGTCAGCTATTCAACCAGTGCCACAAAATGATGATGATCTACCAGTGTCCAGCACCTTTCAGCTGAAAGAAGAATCACAATCATCCAGTGAAGTTGGTGACTCACCAAAAGCTTCAGCTCACGAAGCAGAGCTTTCAGGTTCAAGGTCTGATGTGCACCTCATCACACAGCCTGAACTTAATGACCTCGCAAGGGATTTAATGCTGTCAAAGCAGCGCTCGGAAATCTTAGCTTCCAGGTTGAAGGAATGGAACATGCTTCACTCATCCACAAAAATACATGAAATGTGGACATGACAAAGTTTTTCTCAATGACAGACTCTATATGTCACTGCATCGATGTTGCTGGTGTAATGAGTGCTACGAACATTAGATATACCAACAGTGAATGGAAATTATTCATAGATTCCTCGGTAGCTAGCCTGAAAGCAGTTCTAATGCACAATGGAACTAAAAATCCAAGCATACCCATTGCACATACTGTTGGCTTACTAGAAACATATCATACAATGCAAAATGTATTAGGCTTCATCAAGTATACTAAACATGAGTGGGGTATTTGTGGAGACTTAACGGTCATTGGGCTGTTACTAGGTCTATAAAGCGGCTATACTAAACATAGCTGTTTGTTGTGGTCAAGAACAAACACCAACGGTAAATGGCTATGTTGTGCAAAACACAAGATTATTTTTTTGAGCCATGTTTGTCATAAACCCTGTTCGTTCTTCTTCGTGTCTCGGCTACAGCGTTTCTGCCCAGTAGCGGGCACATGATATTGCCGATGGTGTGGGCTCCTCTAAGTCAGCAAAGTTGCAATTTGGGGCGTCTGAACATAGCAGGAGGTAGTCCATAGTCTGTGTGGCATTACAGCTACAGGTGTCAGATGTTGATAATCCCATTCGTTTCATGACAGGTTTGCATCTAGCAGAACCAGTACATAGCCGGTTTAGACTGCGCCACGTTGGCCAGAAGCAAATTGTTCTTTGGGAGCCACACCGCACCTCTGCTCTCAAAAGCTGTTGAGTTTGGTGATTCATCCCATAGTGCCTTCCACAAGGTTTCTCGTTGAGATTGAGAAGATGAGATATTTTCATGTCTTGACTTCAGTCGAGTTAGAGGTGGACTATGGTTATGCAACGGGTGACGCTCATCGGTGATTTGTATTAATCGTTCCCGATTAGAGGCGGATATTCTTCTCACATGTGATGGAGCTATGCCTGACAGAACATACAGAGTATAGACTGGTGTGGATCGTATTGTCCTTGTAATTATTCTACAAGTGTTATTGAGTGAAATATCCACTTGCTTAGTATGTGTTGACCTTCCCCAGGTGGAGCATGCATACTCGTCGACTGAAAAACATAAGGCAAGAGCAGTGGTGTGCAGGGTTGATAAGTTGGCTCCCTACTTGGAGGTTACCAACTTGCGCAACAGATTATTCCGTGTGGCAATATTTGCCACAAGGAATAATCTGGTAGGCCATTGGAGCATAATTTTCTTGTTTTACTAATTTGATTATTTCTAGAGTGATTCCTTGCTTTGATACCTGATTTTGGTTGCACTTATTAGTTGCACTGACTAAGGTTAGCATAACTTTAACGAATAGATTATGATTATTATTATTATTAAATTAAATTAATGTTTATACAGGATACAATACATATAATAAACACATCAGTATTTTACACATACCGTCAAAACTGCTATTAATGTTGTCCTGTTTTGACACATTAGTAAAAAAAAAGGAAAAAGGAAAAACATAATGAGAATAGAAAGCTGAAAACTGCTTTAGGGCTGATCTAAGACTATTAGCACATAGTAAGACACTGAAAATGCTGAAAAACGAGCATAAATTGAATAGCGGAAATTTAGAGGAACTAATAACTAAAATCTAAAAACCTGAAAATTCAAAGATGCTATTTGAAATCATTTCATTTAAAAATCATACCTAATTTCTTTAAAAAAAATTTATAATCTTCCTCTTTACGTATTTCTAACGGAAGATCATTGTAAAGTCGACAACCTTTGTACTAGATACATGTAATCAAGTGACAGCTCCATCATTCAAAAACTATTGAAGACGTTTGCATACTTTTTTTTACTAAAAAAATGGTGGTTAAAATTTGATCAATGTGCTGGTTAAAATTTAATTTACCATCCAGTGTAATTTCAAGATATCTACCTCTGCCTTTCTGAATTCCACTGGGTATGTTTCTTGGGGAAGGGTCTGTGATGCCATTTTTACAATACTCTGGTTAATGACTTGTCTTGCAGAGCCCTTTCTGGTGATTTTTATATACAATATATTTTGCTGCTCTGTTTTCGGGTTATGTGTAATATTTTGCCTTTCTTTACGTTTAAGCTCATTTGCCAGTCCAACGTTGAAAGTTACAAATCTTTCTGGAGGATGAGCATGAGTTGCAGATTTTTTGTTTCTCTAAAGTACACTATCATCTGCTAAAAAATAAAGTTGAACTATTTAGGGTTTTTTTCAATCAATCATTTAGATAAACAAAAGAAGTGGCCCTAAGATGCTGCCTTGGGAGACTCCAGACCTTACGTCTTTTGTTTCCGATGCTAATCCATTAACTACCACTTTTGGTGACCTTTCTATGGAAAGCCTTTTATCAAGTGCTGCATATGATTAGTGATGCCATAGTTTCAACAACAAACGTTGGTGAGGGACAATATCAAATGCTTTACTGAAGTCTAATAATATGACGTCTATCTGGCTTCTGCCCTGGTTTAGCATTGGTTTCCAAACATCTAATGCTTCTAAGAAGTGAGTCTCACATCACATACCATTTATGAAGGCATGTTTCTTTGTTGTAAGGATGTTGCCATATTTTACATGCGATGCAGTGTTCCAGCAATTTACAGGAAATAGATGTGAGAGACACTGGTCTATAGGTAATTGAGTTCATTAGCCAACAGGCGACGTGGTAAAAACATAAATGTCAATGATGAATAAATAAAATAATAGATGACATTATGTGTTATCATTTGCGGAATATATTTTGGTAACCTGTACCATCTTCAGCCATATTATTGATGTTAAATATTTATTCCTATGAATAAAGATAGAAAACAGTCAATAAATAGAACAAATAGAATTTTAAACGACCGTTATGTTGTGGCTAGAAGCTCTAACTACCACTTTATTGTCAATTCCCGACTTCGGAACTCGTCCTTAGTGTTAATGGTGGGGCAAAGTTCCCGTTGCCACAGAGCCTCAAGGGTCATTAACAAAGAAACTCTCGATGACTGAGCCAATATTTCGACATCGTCAGCATTGATTGCTTTTNAGTCTCACATCACATACCATTTATGAAGGCATGTTTCTTTGTTGTAAGGATGTTGCCATATTTTACATGCGATGCAGTGTTCCAGCAATTTACAGGAAATAGATGTGAGAGACACTGGTCTATAGGTAATTGAGTTCATTAGCCAACAGGCGACGTGGTAAAAACATAAATGTCAATGATGAATAAATAAAATAATAGATGACATTATGTGTTATCATTTGCGGAATATATTTTGGTAACCTGTACCATCTTCACCCATATTATTGATGTTAAATATTTATTCCTATGAATAAAGGTAGAAAACAGTCAATAAATAGAACAAATAGAATTTTAAACGACCGTTATGTTGAGGCTAGAAGCTCTAATTACCACTTTATTGTCAATTCCCGACTTCGGAACTCGCCCTTATTCATAGGAATAAATATTTAACATCAATAATATGGCTGAAGATGGTACAGGTTACCGAAATATATTCCGCAAATGATAACACATAATGTCATCTATTATTTTATTTATAGGTAATTGGTTTACGTTTTAACCCTTTTTTTCGACGACACAAGAATTGGACGTCAACGGAACTATTTCTCTTTGAATAAATAGAAGCTCTTTTAATTTGCTTGTGCTGCACGCAAGAGAATTTGCTACGAAAACTGTAATGAAATATTTGAATTAAGATAGATGACTTTTCAAATTTAATTCATTCAGACCCTTGATTTATTGAAAAATTTCCAACAGGAATAATTCATATCAAGTGACTAAATGTTCTCTGTTTTAATCATCTCATTGATGTAATACTTGTCTGAGAATTCTACCCACACTATCTCTTGGACTACGACTATCGATAGTTAAATTTTTTCCAGTCCTTTGTCTTCTGAAATTACCTCATTACTACAGAAACTATAGAAATGACTTCTTTCATTTTTATCTTCAAACCGCATAATTTCATATTAAAAGCCTTTGTACTTGTTTTATTACCCTCTCTCCTTGGACACATCCTTAACATATCCCTTCAATATCAATCAAAAGAAACTTTTTCCTGGCTTGAATAACAAAATCAGATCTGGCTTCTTTCCATGAACTCTCTAATCCCACAGGGCTTATTTATATATCCTAAAAATTTTCATTATTTTAGACACTAAAGTAGATGGTGGCTGGTGTTCATTCCATTAAGGTGCTCGAATAAGATTAGTCCTACTGCAAGACTCCCACTGTGATCGTCCTGCAATATTATCGTGCCTTCGTTTGTATTCTCTCTGTGTCATTGTCTCATATTTGCTTATCAAATGGCTTTCAGTTTCACTTTTTTCTACGTCGTAAGAGGAACAGTAGGAAGTAGAGAAAAAAACTAGAAGTCCACCATGAACAATTGAGCTGGACATACTTGCCAATCAAAATAAGTAAAGGCAAGTAATTTGTGAAAACAAGTGGAGAGTTCAAAGATTTTCTTAGCAAAAAGAGCCTCCTGCGCCCTGGCGACTACAGTCTTGTAATATAATGGAAATACAGGTTTTTTTCCATTACTATGCCATCAAGAAAATAGAAATACGGCACATACACAGATCGTCTGCATGCTTGACGACAGTAAAGATTCCACACCAAAACGAAATAAAAGAAGTTCAAGAGATTTTTACATTTTTGGTTGGCGTCAGGAAGGGCATCCGGTCAAGAAATTCCTCATACCCAAATCAAAAGTCCCTCTGAAGGGCACCGTCTGAGCCCCAATTCCTGGGGGGAAATGGCGTTAAAATTAAAAGAAAAAAAGAGAGATTTTTACACCAACCCGGCCTCAGTACCTAGCTAGTTGTCTTTAAACATATATTCACAAGTGCGTATAAAATTTAGGAGGGGGGGTGTTTGTTTCCAAAACAAGATATCCGTGCAGGAAAAAATGCACAGGATAATATCCAATCAATTAATTCGGGAAAGAAAAATCACTGGGTTGGTGTAAGCAGCTTTGGCCAAGTGACAGAAATCAGAAATGTAAGAGTAGAAAGCAGAGCAGAATGAGAAAATATGTTTTGAAGGTAAAATAGAATAGGAGGTCCAGCTGCGGAGGACTATATCGTAATAATTTTGTACTGATTCAATTTAATGACCAATGCGTAAACAGTCTGGACTCTGCAAAAAAACCCTGACACCTTCATACCTACTTGAAACATGACAGTACTATTTGATACCCATGCCTTTGGTATCTATGCTACTTTGTCCCCTTTTGTATAAGTAACTATTGTCGCAACTTTTGGAACCCTCATTTGTGTATTAATAGACGTGTTCAGGTACTTAGTTGTAATAACCCTTATGTGCAGCACACGCCTTCTTCTGTTAATATGTCTTGGGAAGTCTAGGCCTCAGAATTTCTTTTTGTGTAAGAACTCTGGAATTAACCTCATAACTGTCCACCGATATTACTTCACCAAGGTTTCTAATACCTTTTAACCTGTCTTTTTGCTGTCAAGATTATATATAATGTGGATTAGCGTGTAAGAAACAGATCAACTCCCTTATTACATATATTCACAGTTAAACATTTGTTTTGAATAAAAAAACTGTAACGCATGACATCCTGAAAAGTTCTTGAATGTGCTGTTTAAAATCACATCCTCGAATGCAACAACTAAAGAGAAGAGATGATTTTGTCTGATGGCATCAGGAAATCAGGAATTTTCCTTGTATTTTGAAGTTATCAGACTTCTGGTGTCTTGATCATAATCACTTCGATAAATGACAGAATTCGACAAGGAATTAGAAATTGGAAATTTTCCTTGCATGTTGATATGTAGTGCTCAAGTGATTAGCTAAGGGCTTTCTAGATAATATCGCTTGAGCCAAAAGAGATTTCGGGAAGCCGGCAAAGATCCTTTTAAAGTGAACAAACTTTCTTTTACTTGAGAATCTTACATGTCAAATCTGCTTAACGAGCAAGCCCGCCTTCTTGGATGATTTATTCTCCAATTGCAACGGCCCACATTTCTATAAAACAGTACTAAGATATCTGTTCACATTTTTAATTTCAATTTTAAGTTAAGTTATGACAGAAAATTACTTTAACTTTTATATAGTTGAGGTAATTTTCTGTATTATATAGTTTTGCATCTTACACAGATTACTCCCTTGAATATTAAACAAATAGTTTGGGTTGCAAAGAAGTGTTTCAGATCAATGAACTCAAATAACACTGAGTGAATAGCCGGGTATTTTCCACGTGGTAACGCCTGGATGCTGATTAGCTAGGTTATCCTGACTGGTTGGTAACGAATAGCCTTCATTTCACGCTGTTCTTCCGTACCATGAAAGAAATCGATCTCATCGTTCATGTGATTTCGAATCTTGTTCGTCGTCGATTAGGAGAATTTTTTACCTCCAGCAGCTTACACACACACACACACACACACACACACACAGCCGGGGATTTATGTGGCTCTTTGGGAAACTGCGCTACCGTCAGACATGCAAAAATTTGTCTTTGTATAGTCTGTACAGGAAAAAATTCCCCATTCATCACCAGTTGAGTGTCTTATTTGTTGAAGTATGGATCACATGAGATATTGATATGATGTCACGCAAAAACAGTCTCATCTAAAATCAATTAAAAGGTGGTACCACTTCATCAATCATTATGAAAGCAGTAGCATTCTAATTAAACAAGTACAGGGTAGAAAACTTTAATACGTTAAGTGCAAAGTAGACCTGACGATGGGAGGAGTACCTCTCGAAACGTAGCTCAGAAAAAGGGTTCACCTAAGACATGACAAAGCTTCTACATTACTACGTAAAAGATTTGATTGAAAAAAATACTTTAGTTAAGAACGTAAATATAGGGTAGAGAAAGTATCTCTTGAAATATAGCTCAGCCCCATGCCAAAAGAGAAGAAGCTAAAATGTAATGAACTTTGTTTTCAGCCTAAGAAAATTATGCAAACTGCCATTTCTGGAAGATATTATTGAAGATATTTTGAATTGTTGGAGAGAGAAACATTAGAGGAGAAAGAGTATTTCAAATTGTTGTAAAAGGATTAAAGTTATTTACAAAGTCGAAGGTACCTTTAAACAACAACAAACTCATCAACAAGGCATGATATACTGTAAATTTGTTCTAAAATAAACAAAACGAAAATGCACTGTTCCCAACATTAATTGATCGATGCATGGTGTGTTTGACATTACAAAAAGACCAACTGCAGTTATGTAAAAAGACCAAACAGTTTTTTCTAAGACAGACTGAGACTAAAGGACATCTTTTCTGTCCATCTACCAATCTTGCTTCATCGTGATTCATATATCGATCAAAATATGTAGAAATCCATTGCCTGAAGCTTTCACTTCAACTTCAAAATATACGCGCCCTTCTGTAGATACGTTCTCGGTTATTGATGGTGAATACGAAGTTCAATTCACTTCATTACTACTAATTAAGTCACGGGAAGGAACATACTAAGGAAAAATGTCTGTTGAAAACTCTCTCTCTCTCTCTAGGTGCCATATCCTCTAAGGACGTTGGTGATCATAGCTCTCCACTGCATTCTCCTTCTTGCAAGATGGATAAGTGAGACGGCATTCCTGTTTGTATTTAGTCCTTCATTAATCCAGTTGCAAATGCTATCCAAATATGTAATCCTTTGTCTTCCTCTCGATCGCTTACCATCTATCTTCCTAATAGAGTTGTAGTCTCTAATCCATCTTTACGAATGAGGTGGCCTAGAAAACGTGCTTGACCATCCCTGATGCGACTGAGTAGATTTCTTTTCGACTGTGCCAGTGTCAAGACCTCTTCAATCCTTTTTCTTCCTGTTGAAAACATTGTGCATAAATGGAACATTTTTTCCTATCAACAGAAAATTCTTGGAAGCATGACAAAATCCGGTAAAAATCATATTGGTTTATCAATTCATACATAACATAACGTGTTGCACCGTGTAATACAAGGTGATGCAAGAAAAAAGAGGACTAGCTAGAAGCTATTTCTCAAAAGGAAACAATTTTGTGTGTTCATTACGAGGGACAAGATAAAAAAAAGAGGAATATACTATTATGTGTAAACACCCAACGAAAAGCAGTAAATCAGAAATTTTGAAATGTTTGTTACTTTGGCAACACAAGTGTTGACTGCAATTAAATATTCAAATAATGTGAAGCAAGGAAGAAAAACATTATATTTGACAACAGGATGTCAGTCAATACTGGATATTTGAAGGTTAGTATTTTTAGATTAAACTTATATTTCAGTTAATACTTCAGCGTAAATACAAGACTCTTAATCGAGTCTTGTGCTCTCAGAGCTGCACAATACCGGATGGGTATATACACTCACATCAGACCTTGTCATGTGTTGCATATTGTACAATATAATTCCAATGTCTTCATTAAACCGACCATTAATTAAAAATGTGTTGATGAGCTTACTGATAATTATGAGGTTCTTAAGTTTCATCCAAATTTGACATTGGAATTAAACAATTTAGAACATCCTGTTTAGATGAGTGATTCCAAATTTCTTTATGGATTAATATGATCTTTATATATTTGATAATAAGCACCCAACGATTCAAAACATTAATAGATTATACATGCAGTCCTTCCTTAATGTCCGATAGACTTATCATGTAAGCTTACCTTTTTTTGGTTTTTCTCCAGTTACCTCTTCAGGCCTGGTAGCTTAAAACACCTTGTAATTTTATAACAGAAAGCCAGTGAAAGGTCTTCTTTAAAATCCGATGTTTGATCAAAATATGTATCCTGAACGTCCTTTAGAATTAACTAAAATCCTACTTATTCTTCGTACTAAGTATTTTTTTCAAAATGTTGCTTATCATGTCCTTCCATTGATTTCTGTACTTTCCCTTTTGTATTAAGTCGAAGGTACTGACCCCTGTCCAGTTTGATACATAGTTTAGAAATATGTCTTTGTCTTCCCCTGCTTCGTCTTCATTTGACCTTTCCCAATATGAAGAGGAGCTCCATATTTTCCTTGCTGATAACATGTCCAAAAATAACAAATTGTCGTTTTCTTATTAACTGGGTTGTCTTTCTTTCACTCCTATCATCCGCTTCATTTCTACATTATCAATTCTTTCTCTCTGTGCTAATCTTTGCATTCTTTGGCGGAATCACATCTCGGCAGCTTGTATTCAACTTTCTGGTGTTTTGTACAAAATACAACTCACATCCGCAGGGTAGAGTTAAATAAATATAGCAATGTAATAGCGTTGACACGAGTTTTGATTGCTATTCTGCCACAAAGCAAGAATCAGTGAGTTCCTTATATTCACACCATAAAAGCACTTCTTTCCACCTTTATTTGAGCACCAATTTGAAAAAGACGACTAAGTTATATTAAACAATAATTTCTTTGTCTTGTCCTTTGATGAAAATATAGTTTTCAGATAAGTTTTTAATTTAATGACCTGAAAACCATTTTTCTCGATCACATCCACTTTTTTAGTATATGGGTTTTACAGAATAGAATATTTTAATCAGAGCATCACAATATGATGGTCGGCTAATTACGAGCTTTCTGTATATGTTGTCTTATGATTTCTAAGTTTCGAATAAAGGTTACTGAGCTTTTGTCCTTGGATTTGTATAAAAACAGGTTAGAATTTGCACATTGAAGTGGAATATTTGAATCTTCGTGTATCAGAGAATGACAAGATAAGGCAGTGACGAGGATATAAAAATTATGAAGCAATTTTACCTGACAAATGGTCGGATATAGACAGTTCACTCTAATTAGAGGTTCAAAGTTCAAATTAATGGTAAAAGAGCTATATAAAAGCTTCCGTGTTTCAATTCAGGCATCTATTCCGTTGTGCGAAGATTATATTGCGTACCCCAGTAAACTGGTATCAATTTTTTTGGCTCATTTTCTCATTCAAGGAATTTTAAACACGATTCAAGTCATTATTTTGAAGGGAGAAGAGCGTTCTCGCAAATAAACATTATTTGTTTTGACCTCCGCATTTAAAAGACTACAGAAAATATTTCAAGTTTGGATTTTACCTCTGTAAATTGAACGGTTTTACACCTTTGGAATGCAGAAGCACATCACAAGTCTGCAACGGACACTCGAAAACAGAATGATTGCATCTTGTAAGGTTAAACATCTCAAATCAATCCAAAAGATTTTTGTATCACTTAATTCTTTAAATAGTTTGATTTTTTCAGTCTAGAATAGACCGTTTTGACTCTGACAAGTTGTAAAAAAAGGGAACTTGGAACTGTTTAACATTTGTTGTAATTAACTGAAATTATTGTAGAAGGTCAGTACATAACAGGGGTTTTTTACTGACTGTATACCATTGTAATATATTAAATACACAAACCATATTCTTTGGAACAACTGTCAGCCTTTACCGTTAAGGTGTTTCAAAAAGGTAACCCAAATTGCGTCAGTTAAGTTTTCAGTAACGATGAAGTCACTTATATAAGCCCTAATGACACCAACAATGTTTTCCGTAAATATATCGGTTTTTTCTGTGACTTCGTTTCTGATGTTAATCATAAATAATTGGTGAGTTCTTTCAGACCAGCTGACATTTTGACGTAGATCGTGTTCTTTGTCGTTACAGATGCATCTCATAAATAATTTATATTTAAAAGATGCTTTTAACCAACCAAATACAAAGAACTCCTGTCAACCTGGAAAACCGTTATTTTTCAGATAGTTGTAATTCCATGGCAACAACATATATCTTACCTGACTTGGTCAATGGGGACATTGATGACAAGTTTTATGGGTATCTCAAAGTCAAGAGGAAGCAAACTGCTCTATAAATGAAGAATGACATTGTTATCTCAATTTTTTTAGTCTGTTTTAACGCCAGGCTGCATCAGTTTCAAATTGGGTTAACTCCCACGTGTTTTCAGTTCATTCTGCCACTTGACTACATATCTACATGCTCAGGTAATGCGAAGGTGGTAGATCTGTCGCGCTCTTTATGGAAGTTGAGCTCATTCATTTTACTAAATCATCGACAAAAGAGATATTTGCGATAGCATTTCAAATGATACGACTTGAAAACAACTACTTCCTGGATATTGTTTTCAATATCAATTTACTGCCCGTATCTCCATGTTTGGATGCATATCTTAGTATTTATTCCCTTTATATGTGTTATTCGGTTAAAAATAAAAGATGTGCTCAAGACAGAACATAAAAAAGCCACGTCAAGATCTTATAGCTAAACCGACTGACCATGCTATGAGAAACAAGTACAGAGAAATAAATCGTAAGGTAAAAGAGAAGTAAGAAATCACAAAGAAAACACACAATAGAATCATTTCAAGAGAACTATCAAATAAGGAATAATAACCCATTTAAAACTGAAAAAAGAACCTCGCAGTTAAGGCTCCCCAAATCATTGCAAGTACATATGAAGACAAGGCGAAATGAAAATTGAGATCAATGTCCTTGAATACCGGAAAGAACACTTTCTTAGCCATATAAACATAGCTTTCCCCCATAATACGGAAGGGATTAATTAGTCCACGCTGGCCGAATGATAAAATAATAGTTCCCATAACAATGGACGCAATTAAAACATTTTAGCGGAGGAAAGCGCTTCGCATCAATAAAATTAGTAGCGAGGAATTAAAAACAGGTGATAAGCTAGTGGACGTGCTTCTGGATTCGAAAAAAGACACGCAAAGAATGGTCAAAATGTTTGTTACTCCTATCCATAAAGACACTAGGTCTTCCAACAGTAATAGTAGAAAAAAGGGAGGATTACACTAAACGAGGTTTTATCAAGTCAAATAATTCTCGCCATTCAACTTAACCATAATTTTCACAACTTTTATCAAATTAGCAACAGTTCAATCTACTTTCATCTTTTAGAGATATGAAAAGAACATAATTAAATTCAAAACACGAAATGCACTAAATTAATTCACAGAATTTGAAGTTGCATGCAATGCTCAACCTAGAGAGCTACTTCCTACTTTTATTACAAAAGTAATAATACAAAAGTGCTCCACCATTTTCTGCGCAAGGTTTCCCCGCTGTGTGTTCAATGCTGTTTCCGAAGCATGGCTTCTGCAAGATTCTATTTAATATTCAACACGTTTACTTCCAGCAATCCTAGCCTGGAACCAAATAGTACAAAGGCTTCTGCTACTTATATTTCAAGCCAACGGTTCATCGTTATCATTTAACAGTTCGAGTTTAGTCCACCACTGTTTACCCTTCTGGGTTAGTGGTTTGTTCTCGGCTAAGCGCCAATGCTTTATCACTGTTGACCCATTAGTGGACCGCTGCGTTGTGTGGTGTGGTGGTCATCTCAGACAAGTTCTACTTTACACCCTTTTCTAACTAGTTGACAAATCTTTGCAAAAATATTTAAAGGTAGCCATTAACCCCCATTTACAAGTTTGTTAATCACCCTTTTCTGTACTTTTGCTTGCAACAGACTATTCCCACATCAGGAGATGAATTGACTTTTGGCCAGTCGGGCAGTTGAAAAAAATAAGAAAGGACCAAGAGAATTTTGCTAACTCGGCAGACGCCGTAACATTGGGCCTTTTCGTGAAGATGGTCGTCACAAATGTGTACCAACTGCTGGCAAATCGTTAAAATTAAAGGATGGCATTCCAACAAGCGCAAATTTCTTTCACAGAAATGCCCTCAGATACAGTCATTAGTGCAGTGAAATGGACGGTAGAAACATTGACCACTTCCCCTCCCATTAACAAGGGAGTCTCGCCACGAGAGTTTTCTTTCGACAGACAACATGCAACCAGTGGTTACCAAGCTGCAACACACCGCTAACCATTTCCACAATGGTTTTAATTCGGATATGACAATTTATGACCAGCTTAAACTAATTAATATCGTCTTAACTGCAAAATTTCTCTGTACGTGCATTAAAATTTGGCCAAGATACAAATTGGCCTCTAACCCTTGCACAAACTACATGTATCACGAACATCAAGTTGTCACTTCTCTTGTGTGGGGTTTATCATCATCCCGAAAAAATGTTCAAGTTCACACACGCAATTTCCCTTTGTCTTTTCCACCCACGTAGTCTCAATTCAAACTTTCGTTTCATGATTACATGTCGCTGAGCCTTTTTAAAGGCTCGAATTCGGTTTTCATCGGCGCGTTTTGTGTACACGCGGTTACAACAGTACAAGTTACAGTAACATAATGAAACTGCATGGCAATTGTTTTTATCTCAAATCTCTGACAAATGCCGCTACTTAATCATCTCAAGTTAGCCCGTCAAATTTATGCCCGTGCTAGGTTTCTTCTTTACATCGGTCGCAACCCTTTTTGGGCAGCTTACAAACACAACTTCGCTTCACCTCACGTTTGCAGTTTCAACTCTTTTGTGGATAAGAGTCTCCCATGGTTGTTATCCTGGTGAGAAACTGACCAACCACCCCATTCACCGCCCTTTAACAATTAATTGTACAAATTACCTCTCTTACTTGCACAAATAAACAGAGAAATAAATGCCAGGGTAGGTTTTACTGGCGTTATCTTCGCATAGTGACCGTAAAATAAACGAAATATTAGGGTTGGCGCCGTTGTGACCAGATTGGCAGATGTTTCTACTGGGCCGGGCTATTCGTCTTGTCGGGATACAGAACTAGAAATCTCCAAGAAATTTTAATTTCAAGTTTTAAAAAATTCTACTTCATTTATTTAAGTCTTAAAGCATTTGTGAATTGGCGACATTAGTAACTGTTAACACCCGACATGGGGCAGTTACTCCGAAATATTTACAATAGCCATAATATTAAACAATTTGTATATTTAAATATTACATGATCCGCCATTTCTCTGCACTGCGCCCACGGTATAGGACGAGAAACTCGCGCATCTGAAAGACGAGTATACCCTAGCTTGTTCAACAAGCAATGCATTTATACAAATACAGCGTAGTCCTTTGGACAAATACACTACCGAACTGCTTTTGGAAAAAAACCCAGCAGGAAATCGCCTGGCCAGCTCTGTATGTTTTCAGTGTGCGTACGTGGCTCAGGATTCCTGCAAATGGCAAACGCTACAAAAGCAGGGTGAGTTCTGCGTCCTTTCTCTTCGAATACATTAGCTCTTGTTAAACTCTCAGATGAAGTCAAACAGCCGCAAGCTCACTACTTTCCGGGACTGTGTTCAGTTGCCATGGGACATAAACCATAAACGATGGGTGGATTATGCAAAGCAAGTGCAAGGCCATTTCAATCCAATTTCAATCTTTAGCAGTCAACACTCGTGTGACCTTTTAAACTTTCAGTCCAAATGCTTTAAGTGCCTGTTCAAAAACAGTCCAAGACAGTGCAGCCATAAGTGTTCTTCTAAGGCACCTTGGGAGCATTCCTTTAAAAAATCCGCTGACTCCATTGTTCTTTAAAACAACTACGACGCAATGTACGGTTCCACGGTAATGCGACGGGTACAGCTGCATTTGAGTTTTTACCACATCAGCTGGTTGCGTGATACCAGAGGCTAACATGCCTGCCGACATTCCGCACAAAAACAAAGCATTCGGGTCCAATTCCGAAATTCCGAGTCCTGCAGGTAAAAAAACAACAAAAAACCCCAGTTACTAGTGTTATTAGTGCATCTACAAATCGATTCAACATCGCACCACGAATTAACACCATTTAGAGTGTTGCATTTTTCGAATGGAAAGATGGCCACATGATATTGCAAGTTTAAAGGCCCATTTATTTTTTAACGGAATAAATTCAACGAAAATGTCCTATTCTGCAAATAGAGTTGACTTGATTTAAAAGACCTTTGTAACAACACTCGCATTATTATTCTACTAAAAATTATTTCAATCCACTATTAATAAGTTAAGGAAAGGAAGAAAAACGCGGAGGTTACACAATACGGCAAGAATTAAGCGTTATAACAAAGTTAAAAATCAGCATTAACCTTTCACTGGTCCACAAAATGTTTCCGTATGCCGCGACCTTTCGCACACATCTAACTAACAGGTTGGAGCACTCGCGCCATCTTGAAAATGACAGCTATGGGTGTCGAATGATTCAAAATGGAAATACCCATGAAAGCGACGCGTTAAAAAAGACACACACAAAAAAACCCGCCATTTTTTTTTTGCTGTACTCTTCTCATACAAAAAAAGTAAAAGTAGATGGGAAACAAAAAACATGGCTTGAAACTCACCTTCTTTGCACAAGTCCTTTGCTTTGTTGTAAAACATCAAATACAATCCCGAAAATGGGGCGTCTCGTGCTACTGTAGCGGCGCATCCACTAAATAGGCCTTTGGCGCCCTCTGCTTTCCATATCGATTTCAGAGCGTGCAACACACCTCTATAATCGAACTGGCCACTCTAAAAAAAAGGGGAGCAACGATAAGTTACTAACAAGCTGCAAGATTATTAAAAATCTATGTCTACGGGACTTTCACATCTTCCTTTCCCATACACCACTACAAAAAGTTATGCAAAAAGACGCGTGCATAAAATTTGTCGATATGCAACCGTTTTTTACAGTAATAACATCGTGTGTCACATCAAACAAGTAAGTACGCTTTTGATCTAACCCTCTTCTCCTACCAAAAGTAGGTTACCTTAAAAAGCCCTGTCATCCCTCCAACTTTTCAGTTACATCAGAAAAACTGTCAGCCTTGCAATACAACGGCTGTTTAAAAATGCCAGGCACATTTTCAAAGTAAGTCAAATGGTAATCAGAAGGCGCAATCCCTTACCTCGTATCTTGTCTTTACCACTGCAACTGGCAACAAGCTTACTCCTGCCAAACTTCTGGCACTGAATCCAAGTACAAGGTTCTCTACGGCCGTCAAGTCACGACTACATGAAAAAAAAAGAAAACGAAAACTTTACTACTGGAAAATTCATTTGTATATTTATTTTACAATATTTCGAACTCGTTCTTCTCGTCTAACCCGTTGCTTTGTGCAATGCATTTATCCTCTTAACATCAACAGATTAAATTAGAAGACCCATCCAGTATTTGAAATACTTGTTTAAGAAACGAGAAGCGCGTACCAAAGGATAATAAGAAACTATATTTTGCCCGATACAAAAGGAATGCTTACCGGAAAAATCCTTTCATCCAATGCAAGGTGCAGAAATAAACACCAACACCAGGTACCGTTTTCGAAATAGTCTGAAAAGGTAAATTAAAAGTTTAACAGTACAAAAATAAATATTTAAAAGCTTCCTTGAACTTAACGGATAAAAAAATAAACAACAGAGTATCTATCTTTTGAATGAATGTTCCTAATTAGGAAATAAAAAAGTTAAAAAAAACCAAAAGCTAATCCTATTATAATTTCATAATTGTGTTGCAGTTCTGTACTTGAGGCCAAGCCCTTTTCAATAAACATCGCCATTTTCGCATCATATCAAATGATGCAAGAAAAATCACATGATAATAATACACCCCATTCTCAGTCCCAGATCCCTTGAGAGTGCGCATCTTCAGCAACACTTTTATTCTTATGGCGCACTTCCTCTTTTTTTTTTCAACTTTGCAACGAATTTAGTGCGATCATCACAACTAACTTACATAATCAAATTAGATCAACATGCGTAGAGTTCCTTTGACTACTTGCTCTGTTACCTTAAAACCACAACTTCAATAGAACACCTCGGCGGTTTTAATAAGCAACTGCGCACAAAAACACAGGTACAGTCGCTAAAAGTAAAAGTAAAGGGGGGTAAACGTTTTAAAAGACAACCCCCCCCCATCAACCAAATGCCACCACTTCTTTAACGCGAGTCGTGAAAAATCGCTTTCGATGGACCTCTTCAAGTTATGCAAGGAAACTGTTGTGTAAATATCTCCGGAAATATTTTCTACGCAACATAATCTAGCTGGTCTTGGCACTGGATATTTCAGAGTTTGTTCTGCTCGAAANTTTACGATCTGTTATTGAATGACAAACAATTGCTAAAATATGATGCAACATAATTAAAGAGATAACAAACGATTTTCTTGCACTCTTTCCATTTTGTCATCTTTAATCAACATCAAATCATTACTCATTGCGAGTGGGTGGGGCTGTTAATGATTTAAACTGAGTTTTGAAATGCAAATGAACGACAAACATTCAAGAATAATATACCTACATTGAAATAAGGTTTTGAAAGCAAATTACAGATATTTTAATATTAGGTTGGTTCTCTGCAAAAACTCTAAATTGACGATGCAACGTTTATTATGCCAAATTAACTTAGTAGTTCTGCTTAACTCATCTTATTTCGGGCAAGAAATAATCAGATCCAAGCTGAAATCATCAATCACACACAAATAAACCATCCAGTTTTTCAGTACAACTTATTCCTACAAAACAGTGCACATTATTCATATTAATATTAAATGGGTCCATGCAAAGTGCTAACTCTTGATGATCTCATATGAAACACATGAACAGCTTAATTAACCAAAGACGCCAAAACGACTATTAACACAGATGATAGGATAGAATTCAGCTTAGCTTTATTTTCTCTCCTACTTACTTTGGGCAGTGACTGGTTACATGTCCTTGGCTTGCATATCCCAGCGCTGAAGGTGCTTGGATTCTGGTCTTAACCAGGTCTAAAGGTTGAAACAGCAATGAGGAACACGTCCCACTTAATGCACCAGCCAAAAACGCTTTGGGAATATTCACCTGCTGAATAAATAAGATAGAAAACAAACTATGAACTCATTGGACAATAACAAAAGAATTCAAATTATGGTCTACACTACACAAAGGAAAAAATGGACTGTTCCATCGGTAATCAGCCTTGGCTTCACTAACAACAGGGCTTGATCTCTGTATCCTCGACCATTGCAACTTCGCAAGTACAACGAAAATACCAATTCCGTGTAATTATGTGGTCAAAACCCCTCCGATTACCTCAAAATCTTCCAATCAAGTTGAATAAATCTTTTAGCTAACATAATAAGTTTGTAACAAGCCATGATCTGTTTTATCAGTATCAAAATACCAGCGTTCTCCGTTGCTACAGTACCTTTTGTAGTGGGATAAATAATACGCAACGCAGAGTATTAAGCCTCTCCTATACCACTTGTCCACAGCACCTTCCTTTAGATTACCACGACAAACTTTATTTTCTTTATTTAATTAATAAATGGTATGTACAGGTCCTGTGTAGGGTGAATAAAAAGGGAGAGAATCACATGCTACGTCTTCATTAAAACATTTGATCTGCAGATGGCAACTCGACTTGTTTCTATTTACACAAATTTTTGCACTTTTTTTTCTGAGGCGAAGTAAAGTTTGTCGTGGCAATCTACCACCACCTGTATAGTTACTAACTACATTAAATGTTATTTTAGCGGTGCGTGAATACAATTTCTTAAAACAAATAAGACGAAGACATTCCTGAGGCAAGCAGCAGACTTGCATACCATGGTTGTTATGTAACTTCATTTACAATCCCCCAAAATCACGAAATATTTAAAACAAACGGGGCTTTTTTATACGCTAAAAACATAATTAATAAAAACGATGACCACCATACAGTCTAGCAAACGATTAAAGAATCCCAGTCGCACACTCAGGGAAGAAAAATGCTCCAAAACTTTCGAGTTTTAAAAAGGGTGGCATCGCGCTATTAAAATGGTCGCCTTGGGAAAAAGAAGCCGTTGGCATAAACAGAATGTAAATATACCTATCCCAAGCTAAACTAACATTTTTGTTCCCTTTGTGCAAACTATTTCTGATTTTTTAGCAAAGCAATAACCAAAGGTAATCAATATCAATGTGCAACGACTAATCTAGACGAGTCAGGGCTTCATCGGCGCCAAAATTCTCTATCATCTATTTGCCCTCAACTGCTAAACGATTCAGATTAACATTTGTGTTAAATAACAAATTAAGAAAAAAAGCATACTCGATAAAAGAAAGACGAACTATGACAATAACATAGCACAGAAGTGCATCAAATAATTAACTCTTGAGAGTAAAAAATATTTGTCACAAAACATACTTTCTTCTCCATCTTGTTTTTCTGCACTTTTTTTCTTCACTTCGGTGATACAGCTTCTTATAATAGGTGATACAGCTTTAAAGATCTTCTTCACTAAAGAAAGCCGTTGTCACCGAACACCGTGGACCAACATCGTCGAGAAAGAGATCTTCCCAGCTAGATGTGAATCACCCTTGTTCTAGTAAAACCCAACATTCATCAAAATGCAGCATTCCTTGAGAAAGTCTTCCTTGCAGTGAACATGGGGCTTTCGTAGACCGTACGATAAGTTGCGCTCCAACATCATAACGAATTGACATATTTGGAACATCACTACAAATATGGACAGTCCTAGGACATATTAGGAAAGTCAGACGGCTTATATGGCAGACAAAATGGTCTAAGGTCGACTTGGAGGCTATCACGTGAGTCATATTAGACAATAGGAAAACAAGTTCAGCCTGTTCAGGTCTATTCACAACATCTGAAATAAAATAAATGATAAATCTACTTGTCCCGGTCACAGACAAAGAGAATGGGCACACACATGATGAAACAAACCACAGGTACAATGATTTTCCCGATTATGCTTTTTTTGTCTCAGTTATGATAAAAAATGGGAAATTGAAACTTTGCTTTTTCATAAGAAAAATGAAGGAGAGAATGTTGATAAATTGTGTCTAATTAATTTGGCATTTTTTACTCTTTCTCTCACTCTGTTTGGGCCTTTCATAGAAGGACATCAATGAAAGACAGAAAACAGCTCCACTGGTGACTCACTTATTGGAAAGGGAGAGTTAACAATATTGAAAGATGCAAAATAACTAACTGTAACGTTGCCTTTTATTTGTGTAACCAAGGACAAGTATGAAATTCAATATTATTAGTCTTTTGATAA
>RDPX01000090.1:874327-896335 GCA_003991215.1 Morbakka virulenta | reverse complement strand
GATGCTACCTACTTGTCGCTGTTTCAGAATATTTCGATGCAAAACACCTTGAAACCCGATCGAGCTGCAAAAAAATTTCCTAAAGGAATACCATATGATTATTCCTGTCCATCTGTAAAGCAAGATGTGATTAAAAGGCGAGTGTGTTCCAAGTGTGGTTTATACTTTTCGTCCCTTAAAGCAAAGTCAATTCATGGAGGTTTTTGCAGAATAAGCAAGGGGCCTACTCAAAATGAAACCGAGCGAGTGCGACCATTACGAATTGCTGCCCGTCGGCAACGGGAACTGTTGTGTGTAATGGCCTTTCAAGAAATGGAGTGGGTTGCGATGGACGACATTGATACTGAAGCTCTTGAAAATTCAGAAAATGTGGATGAGGCAGAAAATGACTTTGGTACTCCAATAATTGACACCAACGATATAGAGCCAATCTTGTCTGACGCAACTGAAGATTGAATTTTTTTGTACTTTTTTTGCGTTTTATTTACTGATCTGACCTGTTGAACTTGGTTGTATTGTTTTGTTCAAGTTTATTTGTTTAATATTAAGCAAAAGTTACATTGTTGTGTTAAAAGCGTGTCATTAATGATCCATTTAGTACCATATATCTATCCTGCACTATGCTGTAATTTTCCTTATTTTAGGGGGGTGTCCACGTAAAAAACATTACGCAACAAAGAGGGGGGTATAAGCTAAAGCGTAACATGCCGTTACACGGGGGTGGGGGGGTTAAAATGTCCTTTTTTTGCATTACGTACTTTTTGAATGACCCCTTTGCAGTGATGGCAAAAATTTCGACAAGAAATTCTTTTGTCGTCAAGATTAACGATATCTTGAACGGAGAACACGAGTCCTCGAAATTTGTTGTCAAGTCTGAGTCTCTCTTTTCTTCACAGAAATTAGAGTAAATCTATAAAAGTTTTTTAAAACAGAAATTTCGCGGAACGTCCTACTCCCATGAAACGCTATGTAAAGGTCTGTTAAGACGGAGTGACTAGTTTCAGCATTACAATATTATTTCTTATCTAGATAATGTATGACAACTGTAATACTGACTACCTTTGAGAATCAAAGGAGAGAACACTTCTAAGAATATATACAGACTGTTGGAAAAGTTGATGTGCAAAAGATGAACTAGCTTATCACAGGTGGATACTTGACTGCAGCCTTCATTAGGATCACAAAGTAGTAAGACTGTGAACATCACTGGGCTGCACATACAGTTATACACACTAACCAATGTTTTAGACCTCAAATGTCATATGATATCACCAGATCGATATCTAATATCATCTATCAACTTTTGAGGTTGTGAGTTGTGCTAAGTGGGGCTTCGCTGTCAGAGTAGGAAAATGCTATGAAAAAAATGCACTTCAAGGAATTAAAGAAACACCATGTGGAGAATTCTTTTAAAAGAAATCTGATTGAAGGCGTGGCTCCGATAGCTCAATTCCAAGACTGATTACCATGAAAACCATAGGTGGTGGCTCGAATCTCATTCTTAATTACTCTAAATGCTCGCTTGTTTTCCTTCCCAAAGTTAAGAATAGTAACGGCATTAGGTGTGACACTATTTGTGTAGTTTGTTTTCATGTTGATAGGTAAAGGTCATTAACCACCAATTCACTATATTACTTTGAGAAACAGAAAATATTTGCATTTGCAATTTATGTTGGTAGAAGCCAACATGAATTGGAGCAAAAGGAGTTCAAACATCAACACTATTGGGTTATTTTGATGAATAAAAGAGTGCAAAGAAATGTACTGGTGTCTACTGGTGTTTGCTTTTGAAGAACTAGAATTGATGGCTTGCACATTAAACAAGTTTTTACCTTAATTATATAAACTCTAATGAGTTATTCATACATGTATGAATTATGTTTCAATTAAAATTTTAAGTCTCTTCTTGTTTTCAGTCGTACTTTACAAATAAGCTACAGCTTTTTTTGAAAGAGTTGGCTTCTTTTCACTGATTTAGTTTGATTGAAATTTCCTCCAATTTTTTTAGCAAGTTTGGAATTTATGTGTGAACATGATTGTCATATATTACCATATTACTTCAAATGTATGCGGGTATGTATTTAACGGGCTACAAATTAACGGGGTCATTAATTAACGCGGACTCTTGAGGAAAACTTGTTAAGTTGTGGTAATTAACGTGTATCAAGACCCTCGAGTGTTAAAATATGCAATAATTAAGGTGGAATTTATGTGTGAACATGATTGTCATATATTACTATATTACTTCAAATATATGCGGGTATGTATTTAACGGGCTACAAATTAACGGGGTCATTAATTAACGCGGACTCTCGAGGAAAACTTGTTAAGTTGTGGTAATTAATGTGGATCAAGACCCTCGAGTGTTAAAATATGCACTAATTAAAGTGGTTATCAGACAGAATTTGGACACCAATATTTTTATCGACAAAATGATTAACTTTGTCTTTGTGAGAAAGGTTAAAATTTACACGGTTCGTTTGTTAGAACATGATTCTGTAATCATTGCTGCCTTCCATCCATTCATTTTAACCTCTTAGCCTTTTGATGTTTGAAATAATGGTAAGCCTGTTTTAAAACATTGGCATGAAAATGCTTCACAACAGACACTCATAAGTGAACATCTATTGTAGTTACATCGTGAGTCGGATCAGCTTTTAGTTGTAATACTTTCTGAAAACGCTTTTCTCAATTTTCTTTAAATTACCGTTTGTAGGCTACTCGAAATGTGTCATGCTTTTTTGTACCATAACAGACTCAAACCCTGGTTTGAAAAAAAAATCAGGTACGTTGGCAGTAAATTGAGTTTTGAAAGGATCCCATATGCGAGCACTTTTTGATCACTTGGCAGAGATTTTGCTTTCTTCACCCGTTAGATGTATGAAACCATCATCGGTTCAATAAGACGGGTGGTCGTTTCATTACATCAATGTCTTTTTTATTGTATGATAAACAAATGCAATCGAGTAATGGGAACGATCTTTGCGTTTCTCCTTAGTAAATTAGTTGGAACAGTAGGATTTTTTCATCATAAGTTTCCCAAATTTTTAAATTTTTAAGGAAATGCTTCTTTTATCACAGGAACCAGCTTTAGAAATATGCCTTTCTTCCTTGACTACCATGCTTATGTTATCGGCGGCAACAAATGTAGGTGTCTGATCTCCATTTATTATCAACCGGTCTGAAATATTGCCCCTTTTTGTTGCCACTTGATTTCATTCTGTTCTCCGCGAAAATTTCATTCGTTGATACAGAGATCATATCGAGGATTGAGTTACTTCAGAGCCTATATATTTACCACACGTCTTAGAATTCGAGTGCACTAAGCCTTTAAATACTCCCCTGATGACTTATCCCTGCCCAGGCGGCTCTTAGGAATAATATCATCGATCATAGCTCTGAATCGAGCTCGACAAGCAATAACAGGGCTCCTTGCCCAATCTCTAGAACAATGTCCTGGTTTAAATTCTTTTTTCCTTTTAAGTTTTAGTTGTATCGCTTGACACCCAAGTTCGAGTGATATTTTCAGTTAGAGTTTAAAACTTTTTCCTGAACTCCCTAAGTGCGGCAGCGTCGTCATGCTTCAATGGGTATTTAGCGACTTCTCACTTTTCTTTTTCTTCATAAACAGAACGGGGTTCTTTGGAGGGGGGTGGGTGTCAGTTTGCTTTCTTGTAGACCCTTTTGAACACATTCCATTTTATCAACTGTGATACATTCCGGTGGGTTTTCCTTTAAGAATTCGCATGCATTAATTACAGTATTTTCCGATGGTATATCCTCACGTCGAACGTACTTGAACAGCAACATTGTCTCGACAAAATAAGCAGATTGAAAGGTTTATTTTAATTAAAAACAAAATATTCGAAATCAATTTCAATTTCTCCTTAGTTGTCCCACCTGACTGAAAGAAGAACGTTTTATGGCTCTCAAAACCGGAAAGTATGTTCTATAGATGTTGAATATTCGAAAATGAATGACGAGGAACATTCGAAACATTTGTCAATTTATTAAAACTCTAGATCTGACTTTTTCTTTCCGCTCCATTTATTGACACTGATTGAGATTGATTAGTGAAACATGACTGATACATTTGAATATTTCACTGGATTGTGAGGCTTTTCCGTTTATTGCAACACCGTGAATTGGGTTCCTTAAACTGGACAGAATAGATCTTTCAAACGTGAACATAATAATAATAAGCACTACTGATTTCCTATGGCTTTTAAAACTCTTTTGAAAGGCCCTCTTGCACCGGTCACTGTTGGACATATCCCCACAAAGCTTTCCCTGTACTCTTGGTATCCCATACAAGATGGGACAAATTTGAAAGCTACAATACACGATACAAAACCAAAGCCTTCCCCGTTAGTACCAGGTGAACTCGAAATACAAGAATGGGTAAAGGTTGTTTGGTCTCAATTGAATAAGGTTTCCATTTAAAAACCAAGCCGAGGAAATAAAATGCCCGATTATTGGAGAATGTGTGGACGATGCGAAAGGAATCCTAAAAGAACTTGTGGGTCCGGAGCAAGTCGAGCTTCCAGGTGACGACAAAAGTCGGGGAGGCTTAGGGTGAAAGCGCTGAAGGAGGTGCTGAAATTTTTGATGAGAATTTAAATGATAATACTTCAATGTTGGATCTGGAATAATAAATGTTTAATACGATTGCGTTTAGGTTTTTTTTCTAGATCATTTTCCCTTTGAGTACTAGTTATCAAAGTCGCGTTTTTTAAAGGTTAAATTAACGCGGATCAGAAATTAGGGTTTTTTTATTAACGTGAATCCAAGCCATCCACGCCTTTTACTGACCTGTTTACATTTTATGTAGTAAGCTATGTATAATAATCATCGTAAAATGCACATTCATTATAAAACAGGTTATCAATGTAGATAAACTGGGTTAAAAGTTACTTTTTAGATGTTTGTGAATTACAAAATTGTATTTCAAAAATTTTCAGAAACTCATTATTCTATGAAATATAGTTATTAAGAAAAAGTAACATTTTAGAATTAAAACTCTACTGGTAGGAAAGAAATGTTAATGATTGAAGTGGAATTTTCAATAAATATTGAATTAAATCCTTAAAATTATTAATACACATTAAAATATCTAAAAATGGTCATCAAAACTGTCTCGAGGGTGTAATTCCCGGCGAAAGAAATAATGGAAATCAAATTACAAAGGAAGTGATGATGTGTCTATCGTCCATAATAAATAGCAAATTAACTGCATTAAAAAAATGTAGCTAATATCTTAATATAAGGTGTGAAAAAAGTCAAAATAATTTCCAATCTGCAGTACAATAAAGTAGAGATTGGAAAATCTGGACAGGGTTGTAGGCCTTGGTTTGAAGACAGAAAATGAGAAAATTATTATTCTTTTCAATTGTATATTCTTCACTTATGCTATCTCCTCATGACCTGAGAGAAAGGAAACTTATTTCTTTATAACCAAAAATATTTTATTTCTTTTTTATCTGGAAAGTGTCAATAATAACGTTTCATTTCAAAATTATTATCCATTGTTATTGTAAATCCTTTACAATACGTAATTCATCTTGTCTTTCTTAGAAGTGATATATATATAATATATATATATATATAATCAAAACAATGTCAAAGCCAGTTACAGCAGTGCCAAAAATATAGACTCCATCATCAAAACACAAAGAGGTAAGCCCCTCAAATAGCTGAATCTCCTAAATGCAACTGCAGATAGAAAAGCAAATGCCCTTTAAATGGAGAGTGCCGAAAATCTTTCCTGGTCTTTTAATGAGAAATAAGATCACCTAACTTCCAGAAAAATATTCTGTTTAACCGAAAAAGAATTTGAATAAAGATAGAAAGGCTAAAATAGTCTTTAAATAATAACAAACACAATGACAACACTACGTTATCATCGTACTTTTGGGACCTCAAGGAGAAACACACTGTCACTCCGGTATTTAAAAAATCGATTATTATTAAACAAGTAAAAAGCTATACAAACAGTTCACACAGTTGCTCTCTTTGTTTGCAAGAAAGGTTCCATATTCTCTTCTAAAAACATCGCACTCTTAAAAATATACAGCGATTTAAGAGCAAAATGCCGCCACATGAACAAAGTCTTACTTGCTAACTATATATCTAAAGAGTGATATATAATGAGTAATAACTTTAATTACCCATCTGCTTACTTTCTATTTTGCGTTGTAATATACCTCTAGGGATTTTGTCAATTTAATAGATATATGTAATGTTTTTGCAGTGTTTTCAATAGTTTTTAGTTGATGAGTCTATGAAAAGGAAACTCAGACTCCTAAAATAACAGTCCAAATTCTTTCTATTTTATTACTTTATATCTAGCTCTGGAAATGATTTAGCTTCAATAAACAAATAATAATAATAATAATATCATCAATATCGCACACACTTGGGTGTGATGCATGCACCCAGTTTACCCTTATCGGGCTGGTAGTCGGATGGGTTTGCTGGGGTTTCTACCCCTGAGTCCCCCATGGGCTCGTATTGCTCCACCACTCAATAATAATAATAATAATAATAAACATGAGCATGTGCGTATAAGACTTGCCTGATGAATATACATAATATACATCTTTAACATTCATAAGCTTGTATGAGATAAAATCTTGTTAAAGGATTTATAGCTACTCAAGAGAAAAAACTTTCGTCTTCGTCAGATTACTGACGANACTATATATCTAAAGAGTGATATATAATGAGTAATAACTTTAATTACCCATCTGCTTACTTTCTATTTTGCGTTGTAATATACCTCTAGGGATTTTGTCAATTTAATAGATATATGTAATGTTTTTGCAGTGTTTTCAATAGTTTTTAGTTGATGAGTCTATGAAAAGGAAACTCAGACTCCTAAAATAACAGTCCAAATTCTTTCTATTTTATTACTTTATATCTAGCTCTGGAAATGATTTAGCTTCAATAAACAAATAATAATAATAATAATATCATCAATATCCCACACACTTGGGTGTGATGCATGCACCCAGTTTACCCTTATCGGGCTGGTAGTCGGATGGGTTTGCTGGGGTTTCTACCCCTGAGTCCCCCATGGGCTCGTATTGCTCCACCACTCAATAATAATAATAATAATAATAAACATGAGCATGTGCGTATAAGACTTGCCTGATGAATATACATAATATACATCTTTAACATTCATAAGCTTGTATGAGATAAAATCTTGTTAAAGGATTTATAGCTACTCAAGAGAAAAAACTTTCGTCTTCGTCAGATTACTGACGAAAACAAATGAAACAAAACTTGGAAATTTTTCCCATGAGCAGTTATGTTCATGTATGTATGTATGTATGTATGTATGTATGTATGTATGTATGTATGTGTGTATGTATGTATGTATGTGTGTATGTATGTATGTATGTATGTAGGTGTGTATGTAGTTTTCTTTGTTTTCTTCGTTTTCTTTGTTTTCTTTGTTTTCTTTGTTTTTGTTGTTTTAATTTTTTGCTTTCCTGTATACAGTATCATGTCCTTTTTACCACAGCACACCTTTTATTCAGCTACTACATGCTACTACATATATTATTTATTTCATTCAGGTTCGATTGTTTCGAAAAAGGTTGGTCTGGATCACTCAGCCTCTCATTTGCTTTGACTGGCCAAAGTTTGCAGGTTTATCAGAAACAAAATTTTGCTGCAAATTCTGTTTTTTCCCATTATTTTCCCAGTAAGGTCACTCCCACATATCCCAGAGTCCATTTTCGTCTCGTCTTGATGGCAATCTATTTGAATCCGTCTCCTTGGTTGTTGACAAGAGTAGACAACCTGTGAATTGAAGTCTGGTCGCAGCTGCACCTTATTGCAACTGTAAAAAAAGCGTCCTGCCGACCATCAATCAACAGATGAATGGAACGCAAGACGTCAACGCAACTCGCATTGCAATTGTGTGCGAATGCTGCGGCAGGTATGTTGAATGTTTGGTGTTGAAAAACAGGATCTTTTGCCTGCTGAGACAACTGGTAATTGAATGATCAAATAAGAACATCTAAAAATGGAAGCACGTCACGATGACCTCTGGATGACCTCTGGATGACCTCCACAAAAGCAAGAGCCGGGGGGTCACTCTGGTGGTGTTTTCACAAAAAATGTTGCAACTATTCAACAGAATGTTCTGGGCATCATCCTGAGGAAGGGTTGATCTATTTTAAGTACATTTTTAAAAAGATCAGCTCATTTAATATACACATTCATAAGTCCGAATTTTAATAGATATCAGAGAATATTTGGACAGATAATGAGCTTTAGTTTATTTAAATTTCAAAGCTGAATAAGATGGGGTAATTTAATGAATGGCTACTTACATGTGCGTTAGTTTATTCCAGGGAGTGGTTCGATGAATTTTGGGAATTATTGTAGCTATATTGAAGAGTCAAACAATGAGATTGGATACCCAAAAAAAAGAAAGAAAATGCACGCAACTTCAAAGAGAAATAAAACGTAACTTTCAAATAAAAACACAGAATTGTTTTTTGGTTTATTCTGTAAGTAACCTCGAAAACCCAACTTCCAAATGAGATGCGCACAACCATTAAACGAAAAACCGGAGCATTACCACAAGAACATGAGAGAAACTGATTATGATGACATAAAATACAAATAAAACCAAGGCTATTAGTTTAGCCAAACCCATTGCGCCATGGAAATGTAATCTTGTGCAATGACAGCAGTGCCAGACAGAAATTTCAAACCAACATTGTGAAATGAAATCAATCCGTCTGATTTTGAAGTGAATTTTGCAATCGTTATGTGGATTCACTTTATTGATGTCATTCCAACGTACAAAAACTGGAATAACATAAACCTTTTGTCGCAAGTTAAATAAAGAAGAATAAGGATAATCATTTTCAACTTGACATCAGATGACATTGAATTGCAGTGTTGCTATGTTAAGTTGGGGATTGAACTGAGTGTTTGTTGGAGAACAGGGCGTCTTTAAACAAAAAAAAACAGCGACGCATTGTTCCAAAAAAGCGATTAAATTTCTTCAGATAATTTATTGTAAACCGCAATTCAGGTTTGTTATCAGAAGAGATAAATAAAGGGATTTATTCCTTACGGGTGACAATGTATGATATCTAGAGTAAGCACCAGTTGAATTCTCTCCAAAGATAAAAACTCAACGTCAACATCGACATTTCCTTCCTGGAACGGAAGGCCTATTTTTATTACTTTGTACTCTTCACATTATCTTCAAAGAGAGTCGCCAAATCAAATTTGTTTTATTTTTAATCTACAAGTGTGTTTTTTTGCTCGAAGAAGAGATGGGCAGTGGATATAAAGCCAATTGAAAAAATCCAACTCTCTGCCTGTGGAAACCAATCGTATTAACCTGAGTATTTCAACTCACTTGCACAACTCAATGCATTAATGACCACTAACAAGAACCGAAATTTTACTATTCTTAACCTAAAAATCTTAAGTATTAGCATTTGCAATCTTATGAACCCCCTCCCTTTTTAAGGCGGTGTTAATTCTTAATAACGAAAAAAAGATGAAAGTATAGAAAATTTCAGATTTTGTTGACTAACACGCAGTGTACGTCCTATGATGTTGTTAATTCGGAAACTCATCCAAAATAGGTGTATTCCAAATATTTGGAGAAGATTAGAAATTTGCAAATATAAAAATATTGACTGATGTGTTTCACCAGATTCAGCTTGCGCTTGAAAGCCAACGAGGAGATTTGTCACTGTTACGATGACAGTATCTTTTGAAATCAAGCTTACCCCGGGTACTTTCAATAAATTAAGGAGCAATCAACGAATGTCCTGTAAGGAATCACTGTGTATTTTCAAAGGTTTTCTGTTTAGCTTGAAAATAAACCAGATAATCATCTCAAGAACCTTGATGGACTTTTGCGTTGTTTGTATCCAAAAGGACTTCATTGCTATTTGGAAATGTGCTTTTGGCCTCAACGTTCTGCAGAATACAGTTGAACCTCGATCATCCGAACAAGAGGGGAGGGGAGCAATTTGTTCGGATAACTGTTTGTTCGGCTAACTGTTTGTTCGGCTAACTGTTTGTTCGGCTAACTGTTTGTTCGGATAACTGTTTGTTCGTATAACTGATTATCCGTAAACAAACGACACCTTACTCGATATACATGTACACGCATTTACGTTAGAAGACACGTTTACGTAAATATTTACCCGAATCGGAATATCTTGTTCGGATTATCCGAAATTCTGATAATCGGTGTTTGGATAATCGAGGCTCAACTGTATTTGAGACACATTTTATCCTTAGACGAAATTGCTAAGGAACCCAGGTTTTGAAGGAAAAACCTCCGAGTTTGCTATAGCAACTAGTGGTTCATTCCTATTGGAATGGTTTTTCACCAAGGAAAGAAAGCCCTGTCTCAATATTTTAATCCCAATTTGTATTTTTGATAATAATTGATACAAGTAGAAAAACTTCATGTTGGTCGTATGGATAATTTTCTAATGGCCCTCAGCGTAATGGTACGGCTTTTGTTTTGAAATTACAAAGTTATAGAANAAACCGCAATTCAGGTTTGTTATCAGAAGAGATAAATAAAGGGATTTATTCCTTACGGGTGACAATGTATGATATCTAGAGTAAGCACCAGTTGAATTCTCTCCAAAGATAAAAACTCAACGTCAACATCGACATTTCCTTCCTGGAACGGAAGGCCTATTTTTATTACTTTGTACTCTTCACATTATCTTCAAAGAGAGTCGCCAAATCAAATTTGTTTTATTTTTAATCTACAAGTGTGTTTTTTTGCTCGAAGAAGAGATGGGCAGTGGATATAAAGCCAATTGAAAAAATCCAACTCTCTGCCTGTGGAAACCAATCGTATTAACCTGAGTATTTCAACTCACTTGCACAACTCAATGCATTAATGACCACTAACAAGAACCGAAATTTTACTATTCTTAACCTAAAAATCTTAAGTATTAGCATTTGCAATCTTATGAACCCCCTCCCTTTTTAAGGCGGTGTTAATTCTTAATAACGAAAAAAAGATGAAAGTATAGAAAATTTCAGATTTTGTTGACTAACGCAGTGTACGTCCTATGATGTTGTTAATTCGGAAACTCATCCAAAATAGGTGTATTCCAAATATTTGGAGAAGATTAGAAATTTGCAAATATAAAAATATTGACTGATGTGTTTCACCAGATTCAGCTTGCGCTTGAAAGCCAACGAGGAGATTTGTCACTGTTACGATGACAGTATCTTTTGAAATCAAGCTTACCCCGGGTACTTTCAATAAATTAAGGAGCAATCAACGAATGTCCTGTAAGGAATCACTGTGTATTTTCAAAGGTTTTCTGTTTAGCTTGAAAATAAATCAGATAATCATCTCAAGAACCTTGATGGACTTTTGCGTTGTTTGTATCCAAAAGGACTTCATTGCTATTTGGAAATGTGCTTTTGGCCTCAACGTTCTATAGAATACAGTTGAACCTCGATCATCCGAACAAGAGGGGAGGGGAGCAATTTGTTCGGATAACTGTTTGTTCGGATAACTGTTTGTTCGTATAACTGATTATCCGTAAACAAACGACACCTTACTCGATATACATGTACACGCATTTACGTTAGAAGACACGTTTACGTAAATATTTACCCGAATCGGAATATCTTGTTCGGATTATCCGAAATTCTGATAATCGGTGTTTGGATAATCGAGGCTCAACTGTATTTGAGACACATTTTATCCTTAGACGAAATTGCTAAGGAACCCAGGTTTTGAAGGAAAAACCTCCGAGTTTGCTATAGCAACTAGTGGTTCATTCCTATTGGAATGGTTTTTCACCAAGGAAAGAAAGCCCTGTCTCAATATTTTAATCCCAATTTGTATTTTTGATAATAATTGATACAAGTAGAAAAACTTCATGTTGGTCGTATGGATAATTTTCTAATGGCCCTCAGCGTAATGGTACGGCTTTTGTTTTGAAATTACAAAGTTATAGAATTGGTAATTAACCTTAACCTTTGGATGGCTCTCTGCACATTCTATTTCCATGACCACGGACCCAAGGAGCTTAAAAAAGGAGAAGAAAAATCTCGACATGCAAGATTTTTTAAGGAGAGAAGGACTTTGATGGGTTGGAGTTTAAAGAACTATATAAAATATTGTCTAAAAATATGAGAGACAGAACAGATATGGCAATATATTAATTTTTTTTACCTTGATAACTATAAGGCTACATCTGTAGGTATAAAATACAGGGCAGCTTGCAAACATTTATTCTACAGTTCAGAGGGCAGAGGACGTCGTATACTGGATATTAAATAATAATACACACATCAATAACATCACAAAGAAACCACTGGAGAGAGAGAGAGAGAGAGAGAGAGAGAGAGAGAGAGAGAAAGACAGAGAAAGACAGAGAGACAGAGAGACAGAGAAAAAGAGACAGAGAGAGACAGAGCGGAGAGAGACAGAGACGGAGAGAGACAGAGACGGAGAGAAACAGAGACGGAGAGAGAGAGACAGAGAGAGATAGAGAGACAGAGAGAGATAGAGAGACAGAGAGAGATAGAGAGACAGAGAGACAGAGAGAGAATGGGGGGCGGGTGAGTTATGGCTGAACTCTTTTAAAGGGAAGTATGCCAATGTTTAATGAATATTTTTAATGAGCTAGGCCTGGGTTTTTAAGCCCCAATTCTGTGATGATACCAGAATTCTTGAAAAGCATTTTTGCAGTCCTCCCAACCCCCACCCATACCCAAGTATTTAAAAACAGGAACGGGAACTTAGGAAACGAGAACTTAGGAAACGGGAACTTAGTTCAATTACTAAAGTGCAGAGTAGCATGTCATCGTATTCAGTGTGTGGCTAGGAAGCCTAAACAATTTTTTTGGCCAACTTAGCTCCGCTTCCAAATTGACCTGAAATTTACATCTGCCTTTGGCTCCACTATTGTTAAATTATCTCTCATATCACACACGTCCAACTGGAAATGTGCTGCCTATTCTAAATTTAAAATCTATTTCCAAAACAACAGAACGTCCTTTTTGAAGAGTGCTATTATTCTTTGCGCTTATGTATAAACAAACGTATGTTGATTATATTAGTTTAGAGGTAGAATTTCTAACACGTAAGAAAAAAGCAAGTATTGCAAAATATATCCTTTATATCTGGAAACTTATATTTTGAAAGTGAAAACCCTAACCTTTTATTTACATAACAATTTAGCTTTTGACAATATCTTTTTCACTGGCCCATCCGTGGTTTCTATTTTCCTCTTTTGCATCTTCTAAGTTTTCATCCACGACATCCAAACATACCAAATGGAGTGGTTTCCTATTTCGTACTTTCTAACCTCTCTCCTGTCCTCGACATATCATGAAACAGAGACTGTAGCAGTGATGGGCCCCAACGTTCAAATTCTTTTCTCTTTTAACTAATTATTTTATTTTAAGAAGCTATTTCAACTTATTTGTCTGTCACTTCTCGCCCATCATGTGGCCTTGGCATCTGATGAGGTCTTGAAAGAATTCGTGTAACTTTTTGGTATTTTGAATTTCTGAGCGGAAAACAGGGGATATAATTGTTAGTCTTCTGAAAACAGATAAGACGTTTTAATTAAAGCTGAACTCTCTTCGAGTCCTTGAAATATATTTATGTCTGGCAGGGCTGCTTTGTCTTATGAAAAGGAGGGCCCGTTAAACCTGTTGACATCCCTCCTAGAGGTGATGTCTCAATAATAAACTGGTGTAGTGTCTTCTAATCACCATTCCTCTTTCAGGAGGGTAAAGTATGGTAGCGAGTGTCTGCCGTCGCTTCACTTGATACCATATCCATCAACTTAGGGCTTAGCTAATCAACATGATAGTTGTTTGGGTCTAGATGATGGTTTAGGACATTTTTATGACATTTGTAATCAAATGAATGACCCTAGGTATCCACCAGATCTTGAGTGGTCAGGAAATGCGAAGAATCTCCTCTCCCAGAACTGACTCCGTACCTGAGAGTATAGAGTTGAGATGTAGTAGTAGTGGCTCTACACAGACCCAGAAAAATCTGTTACTTTCATAAAATACCTTTTCCTTAACTTTCAGAAATGTCAGAGGTCTTCGTTTCAATATTTCTTTTGAGAAAGCTATTCTTCTCTCTGACTCTCATATTCTTGCACTTTGTGAGACAAGCCTCAATGACAGTGTTAGTAATAGGGATCTTCATATTAAGTTACTTACATTTTTTTCGATTAGACTCAACATCTCATTTTCATGGTCTTATTATCTGTGCTCGACAGGATCGTCCAGCTATTTGAGTAAGAGAACTTGAATCCAAAGATAAGCTTTTCGTGTACTTTAGGTTGTCTCTTCTTCAGGCCACTTATTACCTATTTTTCTTGTATCGATGTCCCTCTTCTAATTCTTGCTCAGTCATGGAAACAATATCGGACTCCATTGATAAGGCCTTAGGCAAGAATTACACTGTTATCATTGTTTGTCTTTGGTGGTTTCAATGCTCATCACATATCCTGGTTAAGTCATTCTAACAGAACTGAGAGACCTAATTAGAACTTCGCTCTTGACCATGATCTTGTACAGCTTATTAATTTTCCAAAGAGATTTCTGGAATTCAGCTCAGGAAAGCCTTCTCTTGTAGATCTCTTCTTGATTTCTGATCCCTGAGCATTGCTCAGTTTCATCATTACCTCCTTTTGGATCTTTTGATCATGTTGTGGTCACTGTTAATATCAAGGTAATTGTTTCAAATCTTGTTTACAAACCATGTCATTGTAAGGTTTTAAATTTGGCCTGGCTGACTGTGATTGATTTTGTCATTCCCTTGGTGATATTTCATGGGTTTCAGTCTTTAGTAAATCAGCTTTTGATGCTGCAACTGAATTTACAGAATTAGTACAAGCTGGTATTAAAACATTGTTTTGGCCGGGGGGGACGGGTTGGGTTATTTCATTATTTCATTATTTCATTATTTCATTATTTCATTATTTCATTATTTCATTATTTCATTATTTCATTATTTCATTATTTTATTATTTCATTATTTCATTATTTTATTATTTCATTATTTCATTATTTCATTTGAAGTGCACGCCAAAAGCTTTCTCAACTTTTTGATTTTGCTTTCATTTTTTCATATCCTGTTTCTTTCTTTGTCTTTTGTTTTTCTTTCTTCCATTCCATTTTAAGCTTTTTCTTTCTTCTATCGGCCTTGCGATAGCATAAACCAAGTCTACTACATTATATAAGTTATTATTATTATCTTGGTGTTTTTCCACTATTCTGTTTGCTCTGTTAATCTACGATTTTGATATTTCTTTTTTGAGTTGATTAATCTTTCTCTTTTGTCAATGTTATCAATAGTATTTGATGGTAAGGCCTGAAGTATCTCTTTAAACCATTCTCTCATGGCTCTAGTATCTTCTTCCTCCTCACCATTGATATTATCTGGAATTTCTTCATCGTTGCTCTTGATCACATTGCAACAGCCATGCATAAACGTGCAATTATTTAATAAATATTTTTACCTTTAAATTTCTTACAAGTTCACTGATAATGTTTTTCCTATGATTTTGCTGTTTGCATCCTCTGTTTTTATTTCATCTCGATTCCTATTGCAATGGACGCCCATTTTTTAAATTTTTTTTTGTCTCTCCATCCATTTGTTTCTTGTTACACATGCTTTTCTATATTTATTCAAGTCACGTTACTTCCGGTATGCACATTAGGAAAGGCCTCGTTTTGACGTTGGAAGTCGTCGGCCATAATGTCTGGTTCTTTACTAGTTTTCACTGTTTTCTTTTCCACTTCAACATGCTTTATGTGTTGCTTGGAGAACACATATGTCGTTAAGTTTCAATGAAGAGAAAGTAATTATAATTCAAGGTCAACTGGGAGTAATTTTTTGGCTCATGTCAGTCGTTGTATGTTTATTTATTCGTATTCCAATGTGAATCTGGTCGGTTAATTTGCCACCAAATTGATGTATAGCACGCTGGAAATTCCCGCCAGTAGTGCTCTTTACTAGTAGTTATGAAGCCGTGAAAAGATTTAATTGTCACATAAAAATTATTGGTAAGTTTGGATTATTGCGGGGAACTCATTTCTTTTTATCAGTGTGAAATACACGTATTATATAAATTGATGCTACAACTACAACCATGTTGCTTTCTAGTAGTACTGTAAGAGTACCTTCCCTTGAATTGTAGCCCGTATACCTATCTAAACATAACCATTTAACACTATTGTGAAATGCTTACAAATGTCTCTGTTCATGATAATTATGAATTATCATATTTCTCTGGTATGTTGTAGTTTTTTGGGGATCTGCATCTTAAAATTATTTTCAGGTTTGACATTTAAATTCCCAAATTTTCACTATGAAGTATTTACTACTATAGCATGAATATTATCATAAATGTCCAGGTTACTTATAATTTTTTATCTTGAAATTGTAGTAAATCATCGACATGACTCAGTACAGTAACTTTCCTGGAATTCTCTGGAAACCAAGTAGTAATATTAAAGCTGCTATGTTACAAAAATAAAAATGAGTTTGTGTTGATGAATTTTCGATTCTTCACATCCGGGCAATACACACATTCTCGTATACTTCAGTGCTTTCAGCATTTTCATTCACACTTACAGGTTCTTCCATTTCATTTGGAAAGGTTGGTTTTGTCTGTTTTTTCTCTGGTTCAATTTCCTTTACACCTCTCACTTCAATAACATTGAGGAGTGACTTGTCGTTACGAAATCTGGCAGCGTTATCTCATAGCGTTTTAGCACTCATGGAGCCATTTCCGTAAATTTCGTCCCATGTTTTTTATCCTTTTCATGAATCCTCTCCTTCGTTTTCTTTTGTGTTCTTCAATTTTTATCAGGTTAAACATCATTTCAGCTGTCCACTTGCTAAAGGTGTTCGTCATGGTTGCATATTCATCATTCTGATCGTTCGTTTCTTCTTTCTGTTTTAATTCCTTTTAAAATCGCAATGCATTCTCTCTTATATTTTGCTTCGATATATGACTTTTGTCGGGGTATGTCTGGTTCTATCTTTTTTCACTCTTGACATAAATCCAGTATTCTGACGTCTCTCTTCGTCTGCTGCTATCACTAATCATCTCTTCTCATTATCTGTATATGTTGACAAGTGGTGTCTACGTCGAGCTTCTCCATTTGGAACAGCTTGATTTCTCGCAACATTTTTCCCTTGAAGAGATCGGTTTGATCTATATTTCCCACATAAATGTTCAAATACGCACGGGTTGTGAATCCATCAAGGCTTGCTCGGCTCTGTCAATGAGGCATTTATCTTGATAGGGACGCTGTCTCTTCCAGATTAGGTGATATGCGACCTCATAACACAGCGGCCATCCATCGATATCTGCACGGTTCCTCCAGGGTTGCGGGTTTAATCGTTTATGTAACCTCTGCTAGATGATTTGCCTTGCAACGCTTAAGAGTATCATCCACCCATACATTTGTTCCTGTAGTCTACACTAGACGGACTGCCCTCTTGGAATAAAGAGCCCCGTTTGCCCTGGTTTTGAAATCAGAGATTTCCCTTCTCCAAGAACAACTGCTGACAACGCTAATAAGTTTTCTCTACTAGTAGCACTGTTCAATTAAAGGGGCCATATACTCCCCATTCACACCCCCCAACCTTTTTAAAAAGAAAGTTGCCAGAAGGCCAGAAGCTGGACTTGACTGCCAAAGGCTCTATTTTCCACATGACATTGGGGTATTTTATGAGTATCCGACGCTCATCTTTCTCAACCATGCCAGCGTTAGCATTCCTTTAGAACCTTACTATTATTTTTACCATTATTATTATTGTTATAATAATAATAATTATTATTATTATTCACTTCACATCACTTCAGATGCCTTCCTTACGACAAGGATTAGCTGCCATAATGTGCCACCTAGTGCGGTCTTGTGCAGCATGGAAAATTCTCGTTCCTTCGCAAGTTGTCCACCCCTTAATATTATCGGTCAATTTGTGCTGGGGTCTACCTCTAGGTTTCCTACCAGCAATCTTCTCTGTCAAGATATCCTTTTGCAGTGACGTGTGCCTTGCTATGTGTGCAACATAACGAATCTTTGATGAATTAATTTTCCTTAACAACAGTCTTAATGTTCTAACAACTTCTTCTGTCAGTTGTTCTGTATAACTAATATTAAGCATCATTCGTAAGAGTCATATCTCCAACGCTTCAGTCTTTCGAATGGTTGTCTTGTTAAGAGTCCACACCTCTGATCCGTTAAAAAAGGGTGACCAGCTATAGCATTTTATCATTCTGTATCTGAGCTTCCTGTTAATTTGACGATTGCTGAGTAATCGTGATCGGTGTGGAGGTTAAAATTCCACAATATCTTACATCTCTTATTTTCCTGTACTGGTTTTGTTTGGTATTTGTACCACTTTGGCTTTACTTTGATCCAATTTTTACGACACACTTCCTAATGGATCGGCTTTCCAACCCAATCATGTGGACGTTTGTACTCTTTTTTAGCCAACTTACTGCATTCACTAGTGATATGGCTCATCGTCTCATCTACCTGGCCACATATTCTGCATTTAGTTTCTTTTGGTCTTTTATCGATCTTTTAAAATGATATTGGTGCGTATTGTTTGTTCCTGTGCGACTATTATTACTGATTCCGTTCAACTTTCAATTCCTGCATTGCTAAGCCAGTTTCATATATCCTGGTCTTTTTATTCCAAGCCTAACTTCATTCACTCGAATCTGCACCTCTTGGAACAGGGCATATTCTTAATGACACATCACCATTTACATTTAGTAAGCGACAAATATATAGTAATAGTAATAGTACTTTGATTTTTTCTTTTACACAGGCTGTTTTTATGACGTTAAATGTTGAAAAGAGAGAGAGTTACAACATGACCAGATGTCCTTTAAACAATCCATCTCAACTTGCATTACACTATTTCTCTTTATATCATTGTCATACCAAATAAAACCTTTCAGGGGAAAAAATGCTGTTTTCATCACTATTCCTGATATTTTTAACCATAGATCTGGATCTTTCGTCATACAGCTCAGAGTTCCTATTACAACTGGGACCAATTTTGCAACACCACATTTATCAAATTACATAGATATTTTGTTTCCTTTTTCAAATTCTTTCTTTGCCTCAAAAGGTAGTAATAAAAAAAATTCTACTGCTGCTGCTACTACTACTACTACTACTATTACTACTTCTACTACTACTATTACTACAGCAACTACTACCACTGCTCATAATAATAATAATAATAATAATAATAATAATGATAAAAATTATAATAATGACAACTATAATTAAATAGTAATAATAATAATAATAATAATGATAAAAATTATAATAATGACAACTATAATTAAATAGTAATAATAATAATAATAATAATAATGATAAAAATTATAATAATGACAACTATAATTAAATAGTAATGATAATAATAATGGGAAAGCAAGAATTGCTAGATACACCCTTTTTCATATCTTTTTAAATTAAAATTTCTAAACTTCAATTTGCACAATTGTCTTACCTTTTAACAAACTCTTTCTCGCTGACCCACACCTGGCTTTTGTTTACCTCCCTTGACACCCACACACACCCTGTTTTCACTTGTGACTTCTAGATATTGCAAACCATGTGATTTTCTATTTGGCAATATCAACGACCTTCTGAACTATAGTCAAGATATTCTAAGTAAGACTATTTGAGGATATTGAACGTGAGTCCATTTTAAGGAATAAATTCCTATCCTTAACCTTTGACGTGTTATTATGAAAGAGAAATTGTAGCTGTTAGCACCGCAACATTTCAATTCTTTTTTGTCTTTCCAAGACAAGAATTTCAAAATTCCGGCAAGGTANCTACTACTACTATTACTACTTCTACTACTACTATTACTACTTCTACTACTACTATTACTACTTCTACTACTACTATTACTACTTCTACTACTACTATTACTACAGCAACTACTACCACTGCTCATAATAATAATAATAATAATAATAATAATAATAATAATAATGATAAAAATTATAATAATGACAACTATAATTAAATAGTAATAATAATAATAATAATGATAAAAATTATAATAATGACAACTATAATTAAATAGTAATAATAATAATAATAATAATGATAAAAATTATAATAATGACAACTATAATTAAATAGTAATGATAATAATAATGGGAAAGCAAGAATTGCCAGATACACCCTTTTTCATATCTTTTTAAATTAAAATTTCTAAACTTCAATTTGCACAATTGTCTTACCTTTTAACAAACTCTTTCTCGCTGACCCACACCTGGCTTTTGTTTACCTCCCTTGACACCCACACACACCCTGTTTTCACTTGTGACTTCTAGATATTGCAAACCATGTGATTTTCTATTTGGCAATATCAACGACCTTCTGAACTATAGTCAAGATATTCTAAGTAAGACTATTTGAGGATATTGAACGTGAGTCCATTTTAAGGAATAAATTCCTATCCTTAACCTTTGACGTGTTATTATGAAAGAGAAATTGTAGCTGTTAGCACCGCAACATTTCAATTCTTTTTTGTCTTTCCAAGACAAGAATTTCAAAATTCCGGCAAGGTACTTAGATCGGATTTAGAAACTAAGACTTTTTCAGAAAGTGAGGTGGGGTATTAAATTGCTTTATGGGCTGGGTAAAAAAATTGCTGTTATCCATAAAGCTGATTGTTTTGAAAGGCGAGTTACAGCAAATGCCAAAAGGCAAACTACTGTCTCTACTTGTATTTCTACCACTGAAATATCTTAAAAGCCCCAAGCGATTATGTCTTTTGTATGAAGCTAACCTTAAAATCTATTCGCAGATTTTCCAAACAAGAATTGATCTGGTTTTAGACTTTGTCATCATAACTCCAAGATTAGTTGGAAAGATAATTATTCATGGACTTATACAATCTAAAGTTCATGATCTAGATTTGATTCTGGTAGTTGTTTTAAAAGAGTGTGTTTCTGAGCTCTCTTCCCTGTCGTTCAACTTTTTAAACTGTCCCTATCGAAATCTTGTTTTCGCTACCCTGGAAAGACTTCAATGTTGTTTCTGTCTTCATGAATTCAGGTGATCTATCTGATCCTCCAAATTATCGACCTCTGAGCCCTCTCTTCAATTGTTGGTTAAGTCTTTGAATGACGTACCAACGATGTACTGGTAGAATTCATGCAGAACTTAGGTCTCTTTATTGATATTCAGTAAGGGTTTAGAGGATCTTTTTACACCAGCGACCTTTTTACTGTAATTACTGAAGGTGTCTATAGGTTTCTGGATAAGTCTGGTGACGAACGAGCTACAGCGCTTGACATATCAAAGGCATTTGAAAAGGAGTGGCAAGCTGACTTGTGTCATAAGCATACTGATTATGGTATTTGTAAAAGGATCTCTCGAATCCTTCAGTCCTTTCTCCCAGATCATAAAATGGGTGTCACATTAGATGGAATTACAGTAGAATCCGGCTAAACCGTCACCTCAAGGGACATGTTCAGAAGTGACGGTTTAGGCGGACGGACGGATTAGGCGAATTTCGTTGTGCATACCCAGTGGTGCTGTACATGTACATTTTATTACATGCATTGCTACATGTATTTTATTTATCGAATAATTTTGCTGATTAAATGTTAGTATGTTTATCCAAGAGCAATCAATTCATTCCATATTATATGTAGTACATGTACTGGACATAACGCAGATGTACAGAATAGTTTCAAAGTGTAATGACTTGCAGTTGACATAAACAATACAATTTAGCAGGACACGAGCATGTATATGTACCAAAGACTCGGTTATAAAGAGTTAAAATCGTGTAATTAAAAATGTCTAGGGTATAAAAAAGTTTTTAATAGTAGTCAGAGTTTTCTTCTTTAGCATCTGTGCCTGAACATACGCTTCTACCTCCGATAAGTATGTTAGGAGAGTACCATCTTCGTCTCCGTCGTGAGCATGGATGTAGTG
>RDPX01000090.1:835037-859144 GCA_003991215.1 Morbakka virulenta | reverse complement strand
GATTTAGAGTACAACTAAGAAGTAGTTGAGTCAAATCATACAGACCAACAAAGCATGCAATCTGTGTAGCAAACATAGTAAGGAGAATGAATGTATGATGGAGAAGATGAGAGAGTGTGAGTGAAAGAGGTAGAAGTAAAGATAGACAGTGAGACAAATAGGTAGACGGAGATATATGGAAGAAAGGACAAAGAGAGAGAGAGAGAGAGAGAGAGAGAGAGAGAGAGAGAGAGAGAGAGAGAGAGAGGGTGGGAGAGAAAAAGAGAGGAGAACAAAGAGGGAGGTGGAAAACAGGCAGGCTAAGAGGCACAACAGAAAGAAGAAGCAAAAGAGGGAATTGGTATTAAAACTGGAAATCTTTATCAAAAAATGTCTTTTAAAGTTCATTTACAAATAGTTAAGACATTTTTCTGTCTATCGTTTTTAAGCTTACAATAAGAAACAACCCTTGTTTTAAGCACTCCGGTTTTTTCCAAGAAGCTCTGCTGAGAAGGTTAATGAAGTACAAACAGTAATTCAGAAATTTCTCGTGTTTGGAGTAGTCTAAGACTTGCTACTGTGGGAGACGTCATGCTGATGCATACTCTGTACATTGCATTGAAGATGCTCCGTCAGGAATGCTTGAATAGCCGAGACAAGGACGAAATGATAAACAACATCCAGGTTACAAAGTACTCAAAAAACAATTCCTGATGACCTCTGAGTTTCTGACGCAAATCCAAGTATCTTGTTAAAATTTCAAAAGTTGTGTATGAAAGACAGTTAGTTTATAACATTCAGTTCTCGGGACACAGGTAATTCGTTGTAATCAAAACGTAATTTGACAAAACGGAATTAGCATAAAGCCAGACTAAAACCACTTTCCTCTATGATTTTAGATTTTTAAGCAAACCTTCTTGTTAATGGTTATTTAAATGAAAGACACCATCAAGGGCGTACACATAGCGAGAGTTGTACAAACAGAATATGTCCCATTTACATTGAAACAAATTGTTGCCCAATTTGATGCTAGTCAAGTCAATGCCATGTTTCCTAAGGAATTTTAATGTGATTACATGTACTGGGTAACTGAGTTAACATAAATGACTCTCCACTCCCTCTCTCTCCAACCCCGTCGTTCTTCATCCCCTCTTTCTTTCTTTCTTTCTTTCTCTCTCTCTCCCTCTCTCTCTCTCTCTCTCTCTCTCTCTCTCTCTCTCTCTCTCTCTCTCTCTCTCTCTCTCTAGCTCTCTCTCTGTCTCTGTGTGTGGGTGTGTCTCTGTGTGCGTGTTTGTGTGAAGGGGGCTCTCGCTCTCTCTGTCTCTCTGTGTGTGTCTCTCTGTGTCTCTCTCTCTGTGTGTCTCTCTCTGTGTCTCTCTCGTTATTCTTTTTCTGTGCATTCTGTGCATTACTCTAATCGAGTAACGGATGCGTTCCATTGTTCAATACCCGCTTTCACTTGGGAAACCTTTTGTACCGTCTTATTTAGATAATTTTCAGTGACATGGAAAGCCTTTTTAAAGATTATTTATAAAAATGTTTTTGTCCAAGTAAAAAAAACCATCGAGTATTAACAATAATTATAGCAATTTTTCAAAAAAGTCTACTCTGTTTTTAATACATCAAGATACCATAAGGTAAGGTGATAGGTTGTCAGTATCTATTTCAGAATCCTCTCTTACTTGTAATTAAGCGATAATAAACTCTTACTTGCTAAACCTAATTATACCTTTAAAAACCAAAACGAAAAATCTATTATAGTTCAAGGAATTCAAAATAATGAAGGATTACGTTTTAAATGAGTTCTTATAACCTTCAATTAAAACGTACCCTAAATTATTTACTGTGATTGGGCCAACTCTAATTCTGTGTGCCTCTTTAGCATAGCGATGAAAGTGCCACTCAGGCGATCCTTTATTCCTTTTCCTTTTTCATGTGTCCACAGTGCCATGCAGGAAGCAGCTTCCTCCTGGTGTCTGTATCCAAGATCTACCAGCCTCAGCTTCCTTGTTCTCATCTTGTTTGAATTTCTAGTTTGTTCCAGATATAGTAGCTAATTGGTTTTGTGATACTTCTACCTGATGTTTATTACTTTCCGCAGCATTCTTTTGTAGCAACCATTGAGTTCTTGTTCCTGCTTCTTGCTTATGTTCAAGGTTTTACTGCCATGGAGAAGGACAGCCTCCATTCTTGATAATAGTAATTTGATCTTCAAGTTTCTGCTCAGATTAGCCTCCCAGAACATGTCCATTCCATTGTACACCCTTCATGTCATTCCCTTTCTTCTTTTGACGTCAGTCTCGGTGTTACTCAACATCGAACCCAGTTATTTCAAATCTCGTATTATCTGCAATTGTCAACCGTTGTAGTTTTTATTAAATGTTAATAAATTTCTAACAAGCAAAATTATTCCAGGCTGGCTTCAAACCCACAACCTTCTAATTACTGGTCAAATGCTGTTTCTGCTTTCCTTTTTCTTCTGCTTCTTACTAATGACCATAATATAGTATCTCTGATAGAATTATCAAGCGGCGAATCCAATCAAAGGCGCATAATCTGAGTATTATACAATGGTATGCAGCGACTACTGCTGCAGCTGATTTTGAAGTGGAACACTTTTATCAATCACTTCAAGAAACAATAGACACCTGCCCCAGCAGAGACATAAAGCTAATAATGGGTGATTTCAATGCCAAGGTTGGACAGTCTGCAATGCACTGTAACACTCATGGGAAATTCGGTCTGGGGCAACGTAACAGCACAGGAGATGAACTAATAAGTTTTAGTACCTCTAACAATCTTACTGTTGCTAATACTTTATTCAAGCACCTTCCCAGACATATCTATACTTGGGTCTCTCCTGATAACAAAACGAGAAATCAGATAGACTATATGTTAATGTCTGATAAATGGAGATGCACTGTTAAAGACTGCAAAACAAAACCCGGTGCTGAGTGCAGTAGTGACCATCAGTTACTAACAATGAACTTTAACCTCCGAGTTAGAAGGCTTGATGGCAGGCCACATGTTCCTTTAAGGCTCGATTGCTCCAAACCAAACGATGATTATGCATTAGAGCTAGAAAATAGGTTTCAACCATTGCTAGACTTAGATAATGAAATAACACTAAATGAACTTTGGGAACAGGGAAAGGATGTACAATGTACCACTGCTCGCAAACACTACCCTAAAAAGAAGCGTAAGCAGTTACCCTGGATTTCAAGAGAAGCAATCGAAGCAATTGAAATTAGAAGGTCCCTAAAGAGTAAACGAAACCGTATGCTGCAGATAATCGAAAATACCAAATGCAAAACACAATAGTGCAACGTCTGTTACGAAGAGACAAAGCTGCTCAAATTCATGAAATTTGCGAAAATGTTGAGCGCAACTCTGTCGTAAACTCCACCAAAGAACTGTATCAGGGTGTGAGAAAATTAACTAAGAAATTCCGTCCTAACATCGATACCATCAAGTCTGATGGTGAGCATGTCCTGTCAGAGGCAAATGATGTAAAAGATCGTTGGAAGGAATACTGCAGTAACCTGTACAAGAAAAATATAAATGTTACCACCTTTCCGTTTCCTATTGTTGATCCTTCTCCTAAAGAACCCCAAGTACTGATTTCTGAGCTTCGAAAGAGTATTAACGATCTGAAATCAAATAAAAGCCCTAGATATGACAACATTACTGCAGAACTTATAAAGTTCGGTGGTTACTCTGTCGTTCAATTCTTTCACAAACTCTGTCTTGGAATATGGCACGAAATATCCTGGCCTACAGACTGGGTTTCCTCTTTGTTCTTACCCCTTCCTAAAAAGGGTGATGTTCAACAGTGTTGTAGCAATAGAACTATTTCCTTAACCTTAGTCACTCGAGTATAATACTGTTTTATACAATCGCAAACAGGATGAAAGAAAGATAGAATAAGGAGGTAAATGAGGTGCAGACCGGTTTTCGCACAGGCAGAGGGACCAGAAACCAGATATTAAACCTAAAAATGATTATCGAGAAAAACGGAGAATGTGACAAAGACATATTTTTATGTTTTATTGATTACAAGAAGGCATTTGATACCGTCGATCAAGGAGTTCTATGGTCAAACATGCTATCAATGGGCTTTCCACAACATATAGTTGAATTAATAATGCAATTTTATGTCAACCAGAAGCAGCAGTAAGAACTGCACATGGGTTAACTGAATCGTTTAGTATTGGACAGGGAGTCCGACAAGGCTATATCCTTTCTACACACCTTTTTAACATGTATTCAGAAACAATAATGCGTGACGCACTTGAGGATACGGAAGGTACAGTGAAAATCGGTAGCAAATCCATCAATAATCTAAGATATGTAGATGATACTGTTCTCGAACTACAATCTCTGGTCAATAAGGTTAGCACTACAAGCGAGTCTGCGGGACTCTTCTTAAACGCTAACAAAACTAAAGTAATGAAAATTAAACGTTCCAACTTACCAGAACTTCTTGATAACACCACTGTTAACGAGGAGGCAAAAGAAAATGTAAACGAATTCATTTATCTCGTTGCAAAAATTACAGCCACGTATAACGACTCTAGAGAAATTAAGAGAAGGATAAATATAGCCAAAGTGCTATGATCTCTTTGACATAAATTTGGAAAGATTCGCATATATCTTTAAGCATCATGAAACGATTGCTCGCTTCCCTCGTTTTCTCCATTGCAAGATATGGTTCAGAATGTTGGGTTGTAAAGAAACAGGATCTTAAAAGAATCGAATCTTTTGAAATACGGTGTTATGGTAGGTTACTGAGAATTAGTTGGACTGAGAGAAAGACTAATGAGTGGGTCATCCAGAAAATCGACTGTAGGACAGGTTTTATACCTTTGATCACCAAGCGAAAATTTTCTTTCTTTGGTCATATTTGCCGTCATGACAATGTTGAGAGGGATCTGTTATTAGGCTCTGTATTTGGTAAGCGAGCACGAGGTAGGCCTAATACACGCTACAGTGATAATATCTCTCAGCTGTGTGACGGAAAATCTATTCCAGAGCTATATCGAATGGTTCAAAGTCGGTCTGGTTGGTGAAATTTTTGTGGAGGGCCACGACAGATCTTGAGATGATCTTTCCGTTTGATGATGATGATATAGTAAATAAAGTAATGTCATACTTTTGTAAATGAGATTTTTACACCATCAATGGTGGTGATATCTATCTTTTGTTTATAATTAAATGCCAGGATTTTAGTCTATTTTAGATCTACCAAAAGCAATGAAATTGCAGTAAATTTTCCTGCAGTTAGGACAGAATTGCGGAAAAGTTATCTTATTTCATGGCATTTTTCTCACAGTCTTTTCACATATTTTGAAGGATATTCCTTCCTTTTTACCTTTTTATCTTTGGTTTTATTTTCAATTTTCAAATAATTTTAACTCTTTTTTTCATTGTTTCAACTCAAAGTATCTATTTATAAAACACTATAATCTTATTAACTGTTGATCTTCTGTGAAAATACTCGTAATTATAGTTTATAAACTTAACTAATATAATCATTTTTTAATACAATTTTTATTTATTCGAATTATCAATAATTCTGTGGTAAACCTCTCAGTAATTGGAAATTTACATTGGCTGGTCTTTTTTTAAAAAGTAAATAATCTACTAACAAAACTAATTGCTAACAAATATAAGCAAAAATATAGAAGAAAATGATACTAGCTTTTTCAAAAAATATTATTTTTGGAGAATACAAAGAAAGAAGATAAGGAGTCGCTGTTGGCTTGCTGCGACAACAGAAAACGAAGTGCATATAACAGATAACGATGGCTAAGAATTTAGGAATTAGTTAGCGTAAGTTTGTTTCATTCATACTCACAGAACTGCACGTTTTTGTTGAAGAGTAACAAGAGAGGCCAAATACAGCAAAAACGGGAATACTATTAGGTGGGTAGTAAACTAGAGGAACTGTGTTAATCCAAAGGGACACTAGAAAGAGAACGGTTGATTGCAGCCTCATTACTTTTCTGTTGTTGATTTTGAAGCTGCTGACATATATTCTTGGTGACAGGACAAGCAAGTAGCATTTTCCAGGTCAACAAAAAAGGTGGAACTACAAAACAACCGCACAACAGATACCAAACATCAACACTTGATTAAAAAAGCAATTGTGACAGAAGTAAAAACATAGAGGTGTTGTCTACAACACTGTCACTCAGCGTAGTGCGATGTAACTTCGAAAATCATTACTCCACTTCATTGTTCATAAAACACCAAAAACCTGCTATTCAGTTTCAATAGTTTGGAATGAAACTGGTGACCTTCATCCAGACTACAGTTACATAACTCACTTCAATATTCGACATAGTTGATTTCATTTGATTCATGACTTTTCTTAAAATAAAGTTTTGGTATGGATCATTTTGGAGAAACGGGTAATCTCACAACTATTCCAGCGTCTATTTAACAGTCACCCAATTTCTGTGTTGAAACAAATATAGTGTAAGTGCTAACATTAGGTTGAAATATTGGCATGAGTGCCAAAACAAAGTTTCCATCATCCACATGGAATAAATTATTTGTCCAAATAATAGAAAATCCTTTACATTTATCGCTGGATTAACATTTTATGAAACCCAATAATTGCTTCAGGTAGTAACAGACCTTTCGGAAAAACGATAAAGTGCTTTTTTAATACAAACGATCGGAAAAAGTTACTTCGTTCCCAAACCTTTCGCTTTTGTAGACTAATTTGGTGCCTCAAAATTAACATGTTAAGTTTTTGTGTTTCTCTTTTCTTAACAATTTTATCTTTCAACAACCCGTTTTTGTTTGTCTTTGCCAAGTGCATGATGGTGAGCTTCCTTGATCCTTTCTCTGTTTTTCAGTATTGATCAAAACAAACTTAACTTCATTCTTCTTATCTTGAGAACTTTGCCAATGGAGAGACAGCGAAATAGCTAACCAACGTGATTTTAATCACAATATTAAAGTCTTGTACCATTAGTCGTGTAGTTTCAGTTTAATAAACGTCCCTTCCTGGTTTCACAATCTTTCGTCCAGGGAAACAACGCAAAGCGAACGAAGAAAAAGATGCTTGAAAACTTCCCGCGTAAAATCAGTTGCCAAGGGCAATTATGAAGCAAGATGGTAGAAACCCAAACAAAGACAACCTTTTCAACCCAATATGTGACTACCTTTCTCAACTCAGATAGTAACATAAGAATTGCATTTGCGTCACATTTCACTCCAAACCTACAAATTGCATTTTCAGAAGTCGCCATATGCCATCCATAATATTCTGTTTTAAAATACCTCAAAATGGAGTAAATTCATTGAATGCTTTCGAAACAATACATGAAAGAGGTAACATTTTACGAGATCTTGTATTGTTGGTCGATGATTAGCTGAAATAAACAGGCCATACTTTGATAAACAGCAAATCGGTGAAGATAAGAGGATGAATATTTACAAAATGATTCTTGTGCTCATGGTGGTGAAATTGAAATAATCAACATCTTTTCTTGTGCAGGCTTTACCACAGGTGAAATACAGTAGGAGTGGAGCCAAAGTTATCAGATAAATTTGCTGAGAACATTGTCAATCTTACTCGGAGCAATTTTTGTTTCCAAATACTTAAAAATCGTTTTGCAAATGTTTGTGCCTTCAGTCTATTGCAAGGACGTTTTAACTCTGACTCACCCCTTTAATCTGAAACTCCACATTATAGCGAAAACCTAACGCACATCCTTTTTGATGTTGTTTATCTCATGAGGACCACTTGGAATAGAGTTTACTGGTTGTCATCGTTTTACAGTTACGGAAAAACAATGTCTTTCTCAGCAGGATACATTCGTTGGGCAAATCTTCATAATTCGTTTGACAATGACAACAAACTAAATAGAAACTTGCAAAAGGCACCCAGAATGACGTACCAAGCACTTCATACTTCAAATGATAAACAAAGCGCACATTTCGTTCTTTCTTTTATACAAAAACACCCCACTCTAGCTGCTGTTAAGACCTATTTCCAAATCCATACAAAGATTTCAGACTTGTTAACAATATTTCACCTTTACGGCTTAGTATAAAACTGCAAAAGACAACTTTTTCCTTATAGTCTTTCTCAAAATATTGTTCTTGATAACAAGATGTCTTACCTTTTCCTTGTGTTTGCTGACTCGGTAGAGGGATGGTCAATATCTCTATCATTTAAAATAATTGCTAAAACATCCGCTGCACTCGCAAACGCGTGACCATAAGAAGCACAATTGATTAAGGGACCTATCAGTGTATGATGCGAATTTTTTGCTGCCTGCTTCAGTCCAGGGTGATCCAATCAAGCGCCTTTATTCTCAATACCCAAATAAACAAAGGACGATTTTTGGTTGGTCTCTGCGAAATTTCTAAATCTGATACACTTTTCTCTTGTCGATCATTGGTGGAAAATTATATAAATATCTGTAAAAAGAAGGAATCGGTGCAAAAGATTTTGGCCATGTGGATAACATGATAAAAAGTTTTTTTGTGTTTTGAGAGTTACAACAGTGGTTCCGATTAAGCTTCTTCAGATAACGACAATGGATAAAGAACCAACAATATTTCCTTCTAACAGTGAACTGGCAATTGTGCCCCAAATGTCCGTTTATTTTTTTGCTCCAAAAGGGTCAAAAGTAAAACTTCCGCTTGTAAAATAAAATGGTTTTAAATTTTGCTTCCGACATTCAGAAAATGTTTAAGGAATTTTTAAAATTGTAAAAACTATACGACCTCATTGAGATCGAAAATTCGTGTTGGTTCTCACCGGAACTCTGGCTAAGTACGTACGATTTATCGACAATAAGATCTATATGATCTCCTTTAACGACAATCCTTCGTCATTTTTTTTCAAAATTTGGCATAACTGGTGTAAAACTTTGGTCTGAAAATGCCACAGCGACTACCTTAATACTAACTAATATCGAATCTTATAAAACGAATGTCTAAAGATACTTACCTATCACCATTATGATTCAGCGCCAACACCACCTCCAACATGAAATGTGTTTTAGCCAGCTTGGACATAACAGGATATAGCAAGTGGGAACATTGCAAAGTAACGAGAAAAAAAACAAAGAAATAGATGTGGTGTGAGATCAAGATGGGGACTGTATGAGTCCTTAAAGGAGTCAGCGGAGTTTATTAGCAGCAACTTTGCAGTTCTGGATCATGGGAAGAAAGCTCTGCTAAGCATTTTGACAAACATCAGGTAATCTGCAACATAAGTCTTGACGAATTACGACATAGCATGAAATTTTACCTGCAGTTATTATCACGACTGGGAAATCAAGTTTGCTCACAAGAGCGTAATTAAATCTTTTTGACAATAAGCATAAGCAATAAGAGGACGATGCAAGAAAAGATATAATCTAAAAGATGAAACAAAATGAAAAAATAAAACAAAAAATAAAAAGTTTTTATCAAAGACGGTTTCAGTGACAATAAGTGAACATTGAATCAATAAACGCGTGGAGGTCAATTTTTTTATTCTTTCTTATTCAAGTGATTTGTATTAATGCTTTTGCGAAGTGATATTAAAACCTCTTTAGGGCCTTGAGCTTTGCATCTTTTCTTCATTACAAAACATCACCAAGAGGCTTCAAGCGTATAGAATTTTGTTCTTTTTTAAAACGTCTTCAGTGGGCCCTCAGTGACAAATGGCAGTCATTTTGTCGAAATTGTACTGCAGTGCTTTTCATTTTGGCCCTCAAAGTGTGACCTACGTGGTCATCGCTTTAGTAGGTAATTTGTCAAGGTTAAGTGTTTGAGAATAATGTTGTTGAGGGATGATGTAATGAAGCAAATTTAGTTTGGAAGTTATACGTATCTGAGTGTGCTGGAAGGTGATGACATTACGAACAAAGAAGTAGAAGAAAAAATCATTAGGAAGTTTTTAAGGAAAGTGAAATACATTGCAATTTCAAGCCTATATTCAGACAATCTGATCCATAGCATTGATACATATGGAATCAATGTGGTATAGTTAATCAAGAATATGTGTATAGTAGTGAGGGGTGGATGCTGAAAGAAAATTTAAAAGTTGCGAAACTGAAGGGACAGTAAAGAATAAGTAAAATGGATAGAACAAAAACAAAATAATATTCAATGGTCAAATAACTTCGTGGCAATTTTTTACTGTTATTTAAGGCATAGCAATCGACAAGTCTTTCCTGCTGGTCAAAGTTGGTTATCTAGCCAAAAGCACCAAATTGATCTCTTTACTGCGTACTAGCAGTCATTGAATACCGGGCTGGTTTGCTCCTCAAAGAAGACAGCCTTCACGCTTGAGAGAGGCAAACCGGGCAACTACTTTCGAAACAACGTCTTCGAAGTCATGAACACCACAATCAATGTGAGTCTCTGACTCCTAATGTGGCATCCGAAGATTTTCTGATGGAGCTACATTCCTGGGTATCTCCTGCCTAGACACAACAACTTTCAACATTTCTATCGATCAGTGTGTAGGCATAAGATGCACCTACACTCAAAATACAGTGAAGAGGAAGACGACGTTGACCACTGGCTGGTTGGACGCCACGCGGGGAATGAAGGCCGTTTGGGGATCTTCGGGTGCCACTCTGGGAAGATGAGCTGGCTGGTTTCCAACGCTCAGATTGTGATCGCATTCCCGAGAGCCACCCATATCTACAGTTACAAATACAACCAGACTGGTTTAATTACACAGAAGCACAAAGGCAGGAAAGTGCCACCAATGTGTCGTGTGGGGGGGAAAAAAGGAGAACTGCTTGGCGTGTTGCGATTAGCTGTAAAGGGTTGTCACATAAGGAATCTCAAAGAAAACATGATAGAATGGAGGTGAGAATATACGTAAAGTCGTGTAGAATGTAATGTGAGACATTAAGGAATGTGGTATGATATGGTGGCGAAAAATATCAAACCAAGTAAGGATGCTAACATAAGGATATGGGAGCAAAGACCACTTTGAAACAATGCAACAGATGGAACAAAATCACCCGAACGTTGTTGTCCTTGATCATGCCGTAAATCAAAATGTACGTCATTGACCTTGGCTATAATCTTTTATATAAACTTGCATGAAATGGAGGTGGAGAAAGTAAATAAATATTCTTCGTTTCCGCAATAAGCTTTAAGAGTGAACAGAGTTAGTTTCACTGTTGTACCAGTCTTCGTGGGAGGTTTGGATGTGGTATTCCATAAGTGCATAAAATCGGTAAAGGAACTGGGATATTCTTGATACCTTAAGTAGTTTTTTGACTTCTAAATAATTGGAACCACCAATATTCTCAGAAAAATCATCATTGCTCAACACGTGGTTTTCTTTACTGCTCGACAGTTTTCGGTACCAAGCTAGTAAGGACTGATGTAGGCTGCTGTTAAACGAACCTAAAAATTTATATTATTATCAATGGAAAACCAAACAGTTTGACAATATGTTTCGAGCAAACAATCTTATAGCCTTAGCAATACTACAAAGAAATTTTTATATTTTATGGATTGAAGTATGCTGTGAAGTGCCACAAAGATAATCCAGGCATGGTCAGAAGACGTGATAATCATGTTTTTAAAATTTGGTGAAATAGCATCACAACAAATGGAACGTAATGGCAAAGACTGTGGTCATTGATTGGACAAAAAAGGACTAAACCATGACATAAATGCCATGAATTAGATGAAGTCAAGGACAATCAAGTCGAGTACAAATATTGAAACGGTATAAGATATTCAAAGATACCTTGTCGCTGAACGACAAACAAAACATTATTTTCAAAGATAGGAGGATCGTTATACCTCGCTATCTAGAGAGAATTACGATAAAATTAGCTCATGTTGGATATCAAAGACTTGTAAAAACTAAAACACTTTTAAGAAATAATGTTTTCTTCTCAGATATGGACAAGAAGGTAGCAGAACACCTAACTCACTGTATCCTATGCCAAGCAGTCCAAAGAAATCCAATAGGACCACCAATACAATCGACAACGATTACCAAGAAAGTCTGGCAAACTGTCCACATGGATTATCTGGGGCCATTTTCTGACGGCAAATATCTTTTTGATATATTATATCTATTTGATATCCACCCGTCATTATTACAGACAGTACAAGTGAGTGCGAAGCACGTGAAAAAGATTATTTCAGTGACATTTACACACTTTGGATACCCAGAAGAACTTCTTTTTAACAGCGGTCAACCATTTGGCTCCAAGGACATTAAAATGTACATGATAACTCTGTCTAACTCCGTTTTGGCCTCGAGCAAAAGGCGACAGAGAGAGATTCATGATCACATTGACAAAAATCATCGCAACTTCCCATCTGGAAGGTAAACCATACGTCAAACATTTTCTCGTGACGTACAGAGTAACCTCACACACATGTGAACCAAGATACAACCATCTGAAGTCATGTTTAACCAAAAGATCTGCTACACAATTCCATCATTCATCGAAAAGAATGACGAAAGAGCACACAAAAAATCGACGAAAACGACCGACGACAAAAAGCAAAACAAAGACATTATGCAAATAGACATTGTAGAGAAAGGACATTGAATGTCGCTGATAAAGTTCTTGTTTTACAGAAAAAGCAGAATAAACTGATGAGCAAATTCAAGCAATACCCGTACACAGTAACGGAATTAAAAAAGGAACTCTATTATCCCCGAAAATACGGTGAACAATCATCAATGATCACCAGCAACGTATCACACTTAATCAAAGTACTAAAAGACGCAAAACCACCACGATCATTGAAAGAGACATTTGACAGGGAGGAAAATGACAGGTAACAGCCATGAAATTGACCACAAATACCCGAAGGACCAGAACATCACAACGGAAAAGAAGAGCAGTAACACCGAAACTGGAAAACAACAACAGATCACCAGGAAAGATTACCCAAACGCAACAGAAGACCAGTACATGAATGGAGAAAGTACTAAAGGACATTTGGACCCTAAACGCAATAACACATGAGAATCAACGAGCTGTGTCAGGACAAAATTTTAAGAACATGATTCTCTTTTTTTGCTTCTTTTTTTGTTAGGGGAAAGATAAGACGTTGCAAAGGTCATTCAATCATGTATTCGAACATCCAATATGGAGTGAATATCAACGATGGAATGCTATTACTTATATGTTAGGTTTATTTTTGAAAAAGAATCAGTTGTGATTAGAAGTGAGGATAGAAATATCATAATTAGATCATAAGTCATTATAAGCTTTGTAGTTTATGTAAATTTATATGCTAAATTTATCTTTGTACACAAAAGCAGGTTTATGTCTTTATTGATCTACAAATGGTCCTTTCTCAAAAGGTGTAAAGATTCGATTACTATATGTTTTTGTTTATGTTTTGCGACAAAGGGTTGTTTATACATAAGAGACGATATTCGCTTTAGTTGAAAAACATATTTTAATGACTCAACTGAAATTCTTCAGATTGAACTTTTCATTATATATACAACAGATGTAAGAGCTGTATCTTGTCATGAATCATAAGCATTTTCCGAGCTGTGTTTTGAGAGATACTTCTCCCATCGTCAGGCTCGATGGAAGAAGCCTGACGATGGGAGATGTATCTCTCGAAACACAGCTCGGAAAAGCTTACGACTCATGACATGATAAAGCTCTTACATCTATGGCTTCCTCTGAGTCCATAAAGTTCAGAATTTTCAATATATACAATAGCTTATAATCAATTCTCTTTTGCATACCAAAACTGGATTCCAACACAAAGAACGGAATTTTCAATTTCGATGGCAAATATTTAAAAACAAGAGGAAAGAGAAAGAAGAGACATTCAGTGATTAAAAATATAATTGACTATGTTAACGAGCATGCTGAAATAAAAGCACTCACTAAATCGTATAGCTATTTGAAAAAATAAAAATTTTCCAACCCGAAGACTCAATACAGGCAAAACAATTATTCAGATATAATTTACTTTTGGCAAAATCAAAAAGTAAAAGTTCACTATACATATAAGATCTTTATCAAGTCATGAGACGTAACCTTTTTCCAAGCTACGTTTCGAGAGATACTTCTCCCATCGTCAGGCTACTGAAATGATTAGATATGGCTGTTTTATACCTTTTAAAAGTCTACTGTCTAGTTGACCTCACTGAGCGACAATTACAGCAAAAGTAAACGTACTTGTATTACCAGCAAAGGAAATTGTGAATGATATGAGCGAAAGAAAATTGTTATACTTTGTTACTCAAAAACTTGTGCAAAGCTGTAATAGATGATGAACGTTGTACTATGCCATACAAAGATTGTTTAGCAAAAAATAAATGAAAAATGTATCCTAAATTATTTTGTTAAGAAATAAATGACATTTAAAATTTTTTACCAAGACTGGATTTGACTGTAGAAATGAAACTTAAATCCTACACTTTTTCAGAAAGATGACTTCCAACACTGAGGAAATAAACACATCAAACACACAACACCTCAAAACAACTTGGTCCCTGACACCAAGTAGGTCCGCATTATCGATATTAAAAAAGGCTGTACCCAATCTCTTCAGTAGCCTGACGATGGAATAAGTAATCTTGAAACGTAGGACAGCAAAGGCTTACAGCATAATAAAGCTTCTCTATTTATAGAAATTAAACTGTTTATTTTCACCCCAATGTAAGTTTTATTTTACTCAGTTGAATTGATTTTTACATAGCTTTCATTTAAATGTATTCATACACAATGTTAATGTCATCTTTTCACCAACATTCTTTCCTATTTATTTGATGGTATTAAAACAGAATATATCGTCTCAAACATGAATGAAAATCAGAGCTCCGTAAATTTAAAGCAAAGTAAATTTAAAGACATTTATGTACCTATCCGACATGCTTGGTTGTCATAATATGTTTTGCAACGTTTTGTAATTTACAGAGGAAAATAGAGTGATCATGGAAGACAGTATTTTTGCTGTATTTTGTAGCTAATTAATTCAATCGCACTAACAACAATTTCTTTAAAAGAATTTTGAGTAATATGAAAGAGGAACTGTTCTGTCGCATCAGGTGTACATAATACTTGCAAACTTAACAAAATATATGTAGAACACATAATAGTCTCCATCAAGAATGTGCTTGTCAACAACCACCATTCAAGCTCTTGTATGTATGTATGTATGTATGTATGTATGTATGTATGTATGTATGTATTTATCAATATATGTATGTATGTATGTATGTATGTATATATTTATGTATGTATATATTTATGTATGTATGTATTTATGTATGTATGTATGTATATATTTATGTATGTATGTATGTATGTATGTATTTATGAATATATGTATGTATGTATGTATTTATTTATGAATATATGTATGTATGTATGTATGTATGTATGTATGTATGTATTTATGAATATATGTATGTATGTATGTATGTATTTATGAATATATGTATGTATGTATGTATTTATGTATGTATGTATGTATGTATATATTTATGTATGTATGTATTTATTTATTCGCCACTAACAAGAAAATACAAATGTTCAAAGGTAAATGTTAAAAACCTAATACATGATATTATCCAAAATAGTTAAAAAATAAGAGTAAACAGAAACAAAAAAGAACGAAACAAACAGGCGGGACGATAATCTAGAGAAACGGTGGCAGGGGTAGCATAATACAGATTATGAAGACCTTATTTTTATTCAAGTTCTTCTTCTTTCTAAGTCAGTTGCGAAATTCAGAAGCAAGGAAGAGGTAAATCGCATCAGAAAAAAGGAGGAAATAAAAATTAAACGAAGTTGATTCCATGTAATAGTGAAAGAGAGTGCTCCTGACACTTTTTAGATGGTGAATCTACTTTTGCAAACCTTGAATCAACATTAATTTTGGGTTACCAGGTTTCATGCAGAAAAACCCAGAAAGCAATTGTTTAGAAAACCACTCATCACACTTGAAAGGAAGTTAAATGCGGTGGAAAATTGACAGTGAAATCGATTCTATAACACCACCAAGATTCCAAGCATAGTACTTCAGGTACAGTTAATTCCTTAATAACTAATTTGCTTTTATATTTTCTGTTTAGATTTTTCTCAATTTCTACAGGAAATTTTTACGTACATTAGTTTTACTTGCTGTGAAGTTCCTAGCAAATAGCTTTATATTTCTCTCAGTAGCTTTCAAACAGCTCATTAAAAAAATTCTTCAGTTCCTTAAGTTCCTCAGAAAGTCTCAAATCGTAGTCTATTGCAAGAATAAGCTGGTAAATAATATCTTTGACAGCAGATTTAACTTGACGTGTATAGTTCATTTTGTCAACTTAAATTGACTGGGCGTCATGCAGACAAAGTTTTTTACCCCATAAACTTGGGTCCAGGCTCCAATTTTTAGATGAGCTAAAATATTGTTAGCTCGGCTTAATGACTGGAAAAATTACAAATGCGTAGGACAAAGCCTAACTTGGTTAGTCAATCCTTTCTTAAAAACATGAAAAGTTTAAAAAACTCTTGAAGACCAAAAAGTTGTAACATAGAGTACAAGAGTCACAATATCAAAATCTACCGTTAAAAATAAATGACTAGCTTTAGTAAAACCCTTACCATTGCAAGCTCTTTTTGTTTAGCCTTTACTACGGTTGGATCACACTTATGCAAATGTTCAACAGTGTGCCATGGAAACTTATCTACGTTCATATTTCCATAGCATCAAACCTTCTAATGCTTACATTTGAATTTTCATCTGTCACCATTAAACACATTACAAAGGCTTTTAACCTGGTCAAATTATCTAAATAGTGTATGTCGGAAAAGATCTTTACAACTGTTGCTAAGCACTGTGTACATGAGTACCCATGATCATTGGCACTTCTCTTTAACACGGCACCTTGAGACTTCAACATCTCTAACGAATGAAAATTTCGCCAAAATAACGCCTTTTTGGAAGTCCAGTGACCTCACATATATATATATATATAATTACAGACCAATTTCTCTACTAAATATTATGCCAATAGTTTTCAAAAGAAGAGTCGATTGTCAAGATACAGACCATCTAGAGGTTTGTCATCTTCTCAATTAACAGCTGTTTGATTTCAGGTGAGGACGGTCGACTTAAGACCCAGCAGTGAAGTTTGTGGGTAATACTGTTGCCATATCTGGACAGATGCTCCCTCATCTTATCTTGATGTTCTTGATCGTGCCCAAAGACGTGTTCATAATATAATATGTCCAAATTTTACTGCTACTCTTTAGTGCTTTGCTCCCCGACGACGTGTGGCTTGTCTTGGGCTTTTTACACGTATTATTATGGGACGTTTTCTCAGGAGGTTTCCTTCTTGGTATCACCTCAGTTGGTTACAGCTAGTGTGACTCATTTCTCCCAACTTCTTCATCCTTGTGCAGCTGCTGTCCCTCGTTGTAGCTAATGTTTTTATGACTTTGTTTTTTTTCGTCGGACTGCTAGATTGTGAAACGTTTTGGCATCTGCCTGCATCCTTACATCATGTGATTTGAATGTTTTAAAATCTAAGGTTAACTCTTCTCTCTTGGCTTAACCTTCTTTTTTATTCTGTTTCTTTTTTTCTGTCTTATCTTCACAGTTTCATACATCTAGTGACATTATGCCTTGCATGATTCTTTACCATTAAGGAAAAAAATTTGAAACCATGGGTAAAAATACATGTTAATGTATCTTTATTCATGGGTTGTGCAAAAGTTTCATACCGAAAATCATTGGTGTCTACTTCTAAGGTTGCCGTATTACAAATTACTTGACAAAGAGATGTCAAAAACTGGTACCTATTTTTAGCTGTGGTCAGACTACATTTTTGGGATAGCGGTTTTTTAGATTCTATGTTGGTTAAGCATGGTGTGCTACAAGGGTCCATCTTTAAACGCTCTTGTTTGTTTTTCTGATTAACCATTTACCACTGCAGTTCAGGTATTGCAAAAACAATTTATGTGTAGAGCTAGACAGCCTTCTTAATATGAGCAACCATTTTAGGAACATCAATGAAAAAATGATATTTGGAAAAGCCTCTCTAGAACTCGAAATAAAATTTTACCGCGCTTTGCCGAAAAAAATCTATTAAATCACCGTTTGGCCTTTCCTCTTTTTTTTTACTGATCTATAGCTATACGAATAATTGACAATACAGCATTACAAAGATTCTAGAGAAAATTTCTATCAATTATTTACAACATAAACATACAAAACTGGACGTCAATAAAAACCCTGGAAGTCGAAAAATATGCATTGGTATTTTCCAGTCAATCGGGAGCTTGAACATTTACTATTTTATTCAATACGAGTAAGTCAGCCATAACGTCGTCACCTGTAAAAAGTGTTCAAACAAAATACAGATGTCAGATCGGGGGGGGGGGAGAGGGGGACACAGTGACTTAGAAGACTTCATGCAGCAAATGATGTTGGTAATCTGTTCTATGGAAGGAAATGGCATTTTGAATGAAACGAAAAGTTCTTTTAAAGACGGAATCCAGTTCGTTCGTTCGTTTTCGTGTCTCGGCTACTGCGTTTCTGTCTAGTAGCGGGCACATGATATTGCCGATGGTGTGGGCTCCTCCAGTTAGAAATAGAGAAGCGTCTGAAGGAAGAAGCGGCTAAAAATGATTATTTTATGCACTAACCTTTGACGAAGGAAGGAAGAAAAAAGAAAATCTATATTAAAAATAGTCTTGATAGTTTTCAAAGTTTTCTTAAAAAGTTTATTAGGATTTATTATGTCACTTGGGTTAGTCTGTCAGGCTGGTCTCTCAGACAGCTTTTTCCATATAAATTGAGAAAAGAACTTCATTTTTCAGTAGAAACATATCAATGCCATTTATATTTCCTTTCCTTTTCATCGTACATCGATATTCGGAAAATATCTTCTGATTTTCTTCTTTATACTTTCCGTAGTTATTTCCAAACTAGTCGTAAAAATATCTAACTTTGGGTTCACTTATACGTTGACAGATACGAGATCCTTATCTTACGACCTCCGGTCCTCTGCGGGATATCGGACCGTAAGAAGGTGCCAGCTGACTCCATCTCAGGACAAATCTTGAAAATTTCGTAAGCATATTCCACGTCCTTTTAGATCGTTCTAAAGAGTAGCTTGCCCAGTTCTCACAGACTTGCTCCTTTTCCTTCTTTCTGCTCTATGTTTCCAAGACAGAGCGTGATGATTCAGTCTTCCAGGTGGAAATCTCAGAGCATATCCTGAAAGTCTCTATCTGTTTTCTTTAATTATCTTACGTACCTTCATTTGTACCATGTTAATTTGGCATAACCTAAAGAAAGAGGTTTAATAGAACTCTGGTTTATGCTGTCTTTAAAGTATTGTATGCAATAACTGACTTTAGACCCAATTTTTGTACCGAATCCGAAAATCATGCTTATTTTATTCAATAAAATAATTTTTTGAAATACAATCACATACCAAAAATTTTTTTATTCCATTCTATTTGTAGTAAATAAAATATAATAGCACATTTTGGAGAGATTATTCATAGAAGGATTACTGAATGTTTTAATACCTGCCTTCCAGAGTACACCTCCCTGTTTGTGAACTACCATCAATCGGCCAGGAAGAATACATCCATTTTGCTTGATAGATTACTTTATCAAAAGGATTTCTGGATAGAAGTGTTTACTATGTTCTTCTTTACTGACGTCTCTACAAATCCAGATGGCACTGAAATACTTGCCTTTTCACTGATATTTGAGTGCCAAATTGACAGAAGTTCTTTATCAGTTCATTAACCACCTTCTTATTGCGAGAGCTTTTGCAACTGCCAACGAGATGTTCAATTATTTCTTTAAGAGAGAGCCACGCAGACAGTTCGATAGAATTTATTGCCTCTCCCAAACTATCATCCTTTTTAAGTACTCTCATAAGAGAATCACAAAATAAAGCTCCTTTTAGTTTCTCCATGCTAATTCATGGAAACATTTGATAAAGGAAATCAAATCCTCTATTTTCTTTGTTCAGTGGCTTGAGAAAGTTCTTCGTTGACCAAGTTTGATGTGTCGAGGTTAAAGCAACTTCTTACTCAGTTCAAGCAGAGCGCTAAATGAGCTAGATTGTAATTCTTATCTTGATGGCCACTCTTATCCGACACAATGCTGGTCATCAACCTGGCTGCCTCACAAGAACAGAAAACATAGGTACTTTGTGTACTTACCTTGAAGTCCTAGAAAAAGTCCAACAATTGAACGAGATCCACAAGTCGATCATGTCTGTTTTACCAATTGAAAGCAGGCAGGAAATGATCCATGCTATAGCGAGTTACTTTTATTTCAACTGAATGTCAAACTGGAATCGATGAAAGCTTGTTTTCGTTACTCAGAGGAAATACATTAAGACGTCTGTTGTACGAGGCAATAAAAAATCTCCACTCCATGGCATTGCCATTCATACCTACTAATTTGATGAAGCAACCGATGCGGTTGCAGTACATCAGTGAAGACATAATATTAAATGTGAAAAACATTTTAAACTGTCTCTTGTAGTTCCGATTCCAACAGAATGTTGTCATTGTGCAAGTAAACGTTTTTTCAGAGATCTGTATTCAAAAGGTGATCAGACTTTTTGAAGAGGCTTAGATCTTACGTCAGGTCCTTGAGTTTGATTTGGGTCAATGTGATACTGGCCATCCTGTCCCTCTCTCTTCTGATTTACATTTACTAATATCATTTGTATCTATCATGTCACTAGATAATTCAAAATCAGATCTTGATTCCACTGTAAGACCAGGCTCAGAAACGGCAAGGTCAAAGCCATGGAGTACTGTCTTTATGGCCCAAGGAACATCAGGATATTATAAATATCTTTGTGATTTATGCCGTTGTGATTTGTCAGAATTCACTAACGTTATCTTTCTCTTCCTTTCATACCATTTGGGACACCAAATGACAACCTCTTCAGCTTCTTATTTCCACGATTCTGTAAGCTCTTCACACATATTTTTTGCGAATTGGGAGGAAAGGATCAAATTGGTTTCCCTGGTCCCCTAGTTGGACTCCAAAGTAATCATCATATGGCTTCTTCAGAAAATCTGGGGTTTTTTGCCTGACAGTCTGGATAATCCACATATCTCTAGATGTAACAGAACCTTTGAAGATGGTTTGTATACATAAGGTGTGTAAACGTACATTTCCAGACCTTTAAAAAGAAAAAATAATTTCGCTAGTTTACACTTTACCCTGATTTGCTTTATAAGTGTTGAAACTTAGACATTGATCTAAGGTTTGTGAATGTGAATTATTTCCCTGCAACATTGTTCTGTGAAAACAAAACATTTGCTACTCATTAATTAAGTAGGCCTCTCATAGTTTCCTGTTTCTCAAAAATATACTATTTTGTTTTATTGCACCATACATTCAATAACTGTCACTAGACCTTCCTGTTCAAAATTCATCTTAGATATAACACAAGAAAACAAGACATAAACATTGTTATGGTTATAAGAGCTTTATCATAAAACACTGATGTCAAAATCCGAAAATTTTAAACTATATATAGAATGCACTACCCGAAAGCGGATGTTGATCGTTTGTATCCAGAAGAAGGGAGGGGAATGGTACACCTTGAAATTTCGCTCATTACATCATCGATTGGACTCAACAACTCATCTTGAAAACACCAAAGATGCTGAAGTTTAGTCCCCAAGCACGAGCAAAACAAAAATATTTATTCTGTTCCTGAAGATACCTCTAAATTAAAAAAATTGTTGCTAATGATAATCTACAAAACTGAATATGTAGAGGAAGATCCAACTTGAAAAGGTATAAAAGGTAAAAATTCTGGCAAAGATTGCTTCCCTTAAACGTCTAACTAAACATAAAGAAGGTCTTCAATGTTAAATATCCCTCTGGAGGTTATGATACAGACAGAATGATTCAGACAGAATGATACAGGCGAACAGATCAGATATTGTCATCAAACGCCACTCTAAAAAGTTATCCTTTGATTGATATAGCCATACCAGCATATGATAATACCTATCTTAAAATCTTTAAGAAGCTGAGTAAATACAAGGATCTTCAGATTAAAATATCACTAATGTTGGCACTTGAAAACCATCACATTACCTGTTGTTGTTCGGGCACTTGATATGATATCTAAGAATGCTGAGTGTATGGCAACTAAATTCCTGATAATCTATCTCTAACTGAAATTCAAAAAAATTCTCTCATTAGGACATCACATACTTTACAAAAAACGTTGTCCATTTAAATTATTATACATAAAATTTAAATATTCCTGTTGTTAGTATTTTACAGATTCAGTAAAAAATTTTCTTATCAATGTTATCAATGTTAATAACTCTCCAAAAATAGTATCAGTTTTATTTCTCATAAAAAACTGTTGCTTGAGGTCCCTGCTTGGTAACTTGGCACAGTTTGTAAGTTCGTAAGTAAGCAAAGCAAAATCAAAACATATAATAATAATAATAATAATAATAATAATAATAATAATAATAATGATGATGATAATAATAATAATAATAATAATAATAATAACAATAATATTAATATTACTAATTATTTTGTAAAGTGGAAGTTTGCAGAGTAAGTAGCCGTCCAAAAAACATTCTTACATGAACTAATTTAGTGCATCAATGATGAAAACTTTAATGACACCAAGGGGATTTGTGAGTAAAATATGTATCTGGATCAGCATTGTACGTATATTATCATGTTGTTAGATGTACCATGATAGCTGTACCAATGAGAACAAATCTATTTCTTTTACACGGATCGAGGATTGTGGTATCTTAAGCTGTATTCCAGCTCGCATGAAATATGGGGTTGTTTTTTATACGCTTCTGTCAGATTTAAGAGGATTCACTAGTATTAGGTTTATACCGAATTTGCCTTATTCAACAAATTCAATTGCGGCATTCAGAGCGGACGTACATTGTGTTAAGCTTATACGATATTTTACCTTGGTATCAAGACTTTGTTGTTAAAAATTGTGAAATCGATGAAGATCTTTATCTTTATATTTCTACCGAAGAAAGTATTTACTAGAGTAGAGTTAACCGTTTATCTTACTGAGGAGTAAACATCTTACAATCTCTCATTTGAAAGGTCCCTACATGCCTAGAATTTCTTGTTGATGATTCCTTGCGGTGGGTGAGGTAGGACTTTCTACTGGCTATTTCGATACTTTGGCTCAATATCTGAACATGAGAAGGATCAAAGTCTTTCACCAAAAGATACAAGGGTTGTTTAATAACATGGGAAGTTTAACTCTGCTTTTGGAAAAACACAAAAATATTAGTATCATAGCATTACAAATGTATAATATTCCAGGATGGAGGTGGTTGAGGGGGTGGGGGAGATTTTGTTTTAAATGTAGAAAAGACGCAACTGGTGGTGGTGTAGGGATGTACGTCATAAGTAATGTACAGTGGAAAATTGTAGAAATTAATAGTTATGATTTGGAATCAAGTTGGATAGAAATTTGTGTGAAAAAATCCAAATATTTTCTAGTTAATACGACATATAGACCCCCAGATACGGCAAAACAACTATTGAAAAACTTTTCCCAACTTTTGAGAAAATGTTAATTTTTGCGAACACACTATGTGAAGAGATCATTGCCCTTCGGGATATGAACATCAATTTTCATGCTAAAAGAAAGAACAAAGAAATCAAAACCATCATTGGAAGAAATTTAAAGAGTCACGTATTTAGTCACGAAGTTAAAGAGTTACGTATTTAGTCATGAATTTAAAGAGTTACATATTTAGTCATGAATTTAAAGAGTCACCTATTTAGTTATGAATTTAAAGAGTCACGTATTTAGTCATGAATTTAAAGAGTCACGTATTTAGTTATGAAGTTAAAGAGTCACGTATTTAGTTATGAAGTTAAAGAGTCATGTATTTAGTTATGAAGTTAAAGAGTCACGTATTTAGTTATGAATTTAAAGAGTCACGTATTTAGTCATGAATTTAAAGAGTCACGTATTTAGTCATGAATTTAAAGAGTTACGTATTTAGTCATGAATTTAAAGAGTCACGTATTTAGTCATGAATTTAAAGAGTCACGTATTTAGTCATGAAGTTAAAGAGTACGTATTTAGTCATGAAGTTAAAGAGTTACGTCTTTAGCCATGAAATTATAGAGTCACGTATTTAGTCATGAAT
>RDPX01000090.1:802356-835012 GCA_003991215.1 Morbakka virulenta | reverse complement strand
GAATTTAAAGAGTGACGTATTTAGTCATGAATTTAAAGTGTCACTTATTTAGTCATGAATTTAAAGAGTCACGTATTTAGTCATGAATTTAAAGAGTCACGTATTTAGTCATGAATTTAAAGAGTCACGTATTTAGTCATGAATTTAAAGAGTCACGTATTTAGTCATGAATTTAAAGAGTCACGTATTTAGTCATGAATTTAAAGAGTCACGTATTTAGTCATGAATTTAAAGAGTCACGTATTTAGTTATGAAGTTAAAGGGTCACGTAATCTTGGAACAAATTGTGCTGTACAAGACAATCATCAGAAAAAGTCCTAAATGACACAAAAGTAATGATAACAGCAATAACTGAGTAACTAAAAAAATCTGGCTAGCAAGGTTAACTTTGATTTTAATGGAGCAATGTTATTTCAAGTGTTTGTCGATTAAGCCTCCGTCAATTCTGATAGCTTGTGATTCCAGATAGTAACCTTATTATCAAATTCGCAGTTTTACTTAATTAAATTACTACGGACAGAAGTCAAAAGATCAAGATGATCCTAAATTGCAATCATTTGCCTTCATTAGCAGTGACATATGGCCTCTCCGAAGTGACGCATCTATCTGCAAGTGAAATTTATTGCAATCGTATCCTTAGTCACAAACAAAAGTAACAATATCTACACGCATTGATTCCAGATAAGACAAAGTTTCCACAATACCTTGCATCTTTCATCTTTGAGATACCACAAGAAGAAGATTGTAAGCAATGGACCGCTTCAAACTATGAATGAGCCCTGTTATCATCAGTACCAAAGCGAAAGGTGCACATTTCATAGAATTTTACATTTTGTTATAATCTTCCAAACCGGTAATGTTTATGTGGAATTGGCTGAATGCAAATTGGTAAACCTCTCTTTTTATAACTTGTCAATTCAACTAGCATCCACTTTAAATTTTTGTGATATAAGGCATCAGGGTGGCATTCTGATAAACAGAACCCCATCCAATTCAAAAGAGTAGATGGAAACCTCAACATAACAACCTCTTTCCTGTTACAGGTGGAAATATTTGCTCAACATTTGCATTAGAAAAACAACATTTGCTTTACAAATTAAAATAATCAACTTTATGTTATCATATCCTCAACAGAGATCTTTTGAAATGTTTAATTGCACAACATTGTCATTTCACCAAATTACGTCCTATTCTGACCCAGAGGGGCTTACCTGTGGACTTAAAAGAAATGTTAAATATATACTTATCCTGTGAGTTGAATAAAACATTTAGCAAAGCCTCCACGCAGGCTGGTAGTCGTTGTTATTAGTAGGCATTAGTAGGAGACCATGACATTGATTGATCATACAACAAAAACATTCTCATTTAAAATCATTTTCAATGAATTTGCATCTGAAGAAATCTGAAAAAGAATGCGGAGACAGAAAGGTAGTGGTTAGTTGGTCTGGTATTTGTTAAGGAAAGCATTTGAATATCATAAATGTGAAAAGTTTGTTTTTCTTATTGACAATATAGTAAATAAAAACAACAAGCAGAACTCTTTTTCAAAGTATATGATATTGAATCAATTGAGTTTGACTCTCAAATCGCTACTTCCGAATAAATTTCATCTTTTTCAAGCAAAAATTAAGACAGTGTTTCCCCACACTTAGCAACTTAATTTAACTAAAAAAATATTGGTACGGCTTCGTTGGAAATGGTAAGTGGAGTTGAATTTGAATTGCTTTGCTCAGATTTTAGAAAGAACTACCATTTGAGATTGAGCATTGCTTTTTTTACATTAAGACGTATATTGCTTTAAAATTTACTTACAGAGATTTGATGGCATCTAGACAGAATAAGAAGAACAAAAAAGTGAAAAACAGAACGAAAAACTAAACTGGCCCATTCGTAAAAATAATTCTTTGAGTTTTTTTGAATAAGATAAACATCAGGCAAATTGGCCCTTTTTCAAGTCATACAGGTTTTACTGGTGATATGCTTCTATTTCATCTTTGTTGGGTGTAATGGAAAATCTCTAGGCAGCTTATCATATCGATAGATAAAATAGTGCACTTGTTGTTAGTGTAAGGTTTTGATTAACCTGCGTTAAGGAAGATAATCGGCAACGAGACTTTTCCCTGCGGGAATCTCAGCTTCACTCTGTTATTGATAAACTGGGATTTTTCGCTGGGAGATGCTACCTTTTCCCCGGTTAGTTTGTTCATCTTCAGTACATCCTCACATTTATTAAGAAAAATCAAATAAGACAGAAGATATGTTTACAGCATATGGGGCAACCGATGCGCCACCCAATATGGGAGTGACAAGCAGATGAAGACCATATACTGCTACCGCATCTGGGGCATCCGACGTTTTTCATGATTGTCACGTACCCAACAAATCGCCGCTCCTTCGTGGTACTTAGAAAGTTTGCACAACCAATTACAACTTGTTTTCAGCAAGACCAGAACCTGCAATTTATAAGAACATTCCACAAAGATACTTTAATAGCTATTTTTACACCAGGCGACTTTAATAAATACCATAAAAATATTTATAACTACACATCAATACTTCATGCAGTCTTAAAGCTTGCGAGCCACTCGGATACCACTTGTCAGTGGTGTCCGACAAGGTTGTGTCCTTGTCCTCCTCTCTTTTGTATTTTTATTGACTGGGTTATGCGTATGATGATGTTGGGCTTGGACTAATCATCAGCATAAAGTGCATCCTGGAAGATCTGGATTATATCAAAAACATTGTTTTTTAACAGGTGACCAAAGCAGTTTTGCCAAGACAACAAGTACTCCCGTTTGCCATCTGTATCTGTCCATGCGTTTAGTTGTTATCTGATAGCCAGAACATACACGATCTGAACACTAGGATTGTTAAGGCTGGACAAACTTTCTGGTCCTTAAAGAATATGGAACAGCAACAGCATTAGTCGACGAATATTAAATTTCATAACAATTGTGTTACATTTGCACTGAAGAGAATCTTGGACAATAGGAGTTTTCCACGAGAAAAAACTTGATACATTCCATCCAACTTGCATTAGATACATCTTAAATATTAGATGGTATTAGTATAAAACCAACAGTAATATAATATAGCACACACAGACACATTCAATGTCTTGTCTGCTAAGTCCGTGAAAGTTCTCCGTAATATTCAACTCTTTTTTTTTATTGAGAAGGCATTTGTTTAAACACCACACCGTTAATCATTGAAACTAGACCAGACGACGGATGAAGAACAAGATTGTTTGTCAAACTTTTCTTTGCAGGGTTTTTTCAGGCACCCAACAAAGTGCCGCTTAACTTGTGATTCTTTTACGACAATTTTTTACTTTTAGCTCAATATTGAGACTGACTGTTAAATCACTTTGGACACACTTACATCAAAAGTAATTTCCTTTGCTTTGGATTAAGCCTATTATGTGTAGAGCACAACAACTTTGAAACAAGTTTTAATACGTTTTTGATAGTGTGCTGTGGGTAATGTCTGATGCCAGATTTTTCATATCTCTTTCGTTAAGTTCTTGATGGTGTGCCTTGGGCAACGTCTGATGCCATATTATTCACACCTTTTTGACTACGTTCTTGATGGTGTACAGTGGGTAACGTCTGATGCATACTAATCATTAATCGGTTAACTTTATTTCAAAGCCATGTCACGTTTCACATAAATAATATCAAATTTAATGTTTCTATTTATATAACAAAATCGGAATTTGTTCATCATCGTATGTAATTCTATCTCATTTTAAAAAGTGTATTCCGACTGCTCTTAAGTAAACTTAAAGCTCCCTACTGAAAAACTTTCGTCAGAATTACATCATACATGTAGTACCAGAAAAATCCTCGCGGCCCAAATTTGCTCTGCGGTAACCACTAAGAGCATTTAAGATGGTACTGATCAGAACAATAGATTCATTGGATCTGTTAGATTTGTCGACTGGTAATGGCTGGAGTGTCGGGTTTTCTGTCTCTGCCTCCAAATCCGTGGTCTTGGCATGCAACGACACAGGTTCTCGAACAAATAAGAGCAAGTGCTCTCCGGCTGGTGGGACTCTAAGAAGCGATTCGTTTGTCTCCCCGTCCATGGTGTATTGCATGCTTTGTGTCCATCTTTACTTGTTCTGTCCCATCTTTTCGAGTCTTTTATGCTATGTATCTGTCAAATGCAATAATGGCCCCACTGTGCTATTAATGAAAGACTCAGTATAGATTTGTTCTGAATGTAAGCATTTTTAAATGTATGATAATTTTTAACTATGTAAAACTTTTTGCTGCACAAGAAATTTAATCATTCGTCAAGTATATTATCTATATAGAGATTGCTTTGCCTTGATTGATCATTTTCTTCTCTTTATGACTTCTCTTTGTTAGCACTATTACCATCTTTCCACCCATGATTCTTAAGATGGCTTTGCAGCTCTGATCGAAACCTTCATCACTTAAAGCCAAGAGTAAAGTTTAGTTTTTTTCAGTGGAGTTATCGTTTCAGGCTTCAGGCTGCGATCGTTGTGCGACACTAAACGTAATTTTCAGCTGACATTGATTTAGACATCTCAAAATTTATCTCATTAGGCATACGAGGAAGGTTTTCAATGTACAATTTGGTAGAGACATTAATGGCTGGTGTTGACTTTGTTTGTGGCTGTTTTACTTACTATCCTGTTAATCTAACTAAGAAGTCCATATTTTACAACCCTTCTTCAAGAATACACTACAATCTATTACCTGATGAGTCAAAGTTGTGCCCTGATTTAGTAGTGTATTTTCTCCGAACGATTGGTAAGAACAGTATATCTATATAATTGCTACTATTTTGTTCTCACTGGGATCTTGGGTCTATTTTATCTAGGTTCTACCTTTTAGGCTTTGAGACCTGTCCAATTCTTTTTGACGTTAGTTTATCTTTGATGCTTAAATTTGAGTTTTAAGCTTACAACGTATTGTGACTGGCCTGTTTTTGAATCTTTTTTTTTCTTTAACTTTTTCACTTTGACTTTTTAATTGATTAAAGCTGTTATATTTTTCAATACACGACGAGTATTATTAACTATTGCATTTTTTTATTAGTACAAATTGTATATGGTGACTGAAGTTCAAACCATGTCTAAATATTCGTAATAACAATAATAATAACAACAACAATAATAATAACAAACAATAATAATAATAATTATCAATAACAAATATCCAGTCTGAATTCAATACTGCAATACCAGACTTAGTACTAATACTAAGATAGCTTTCTATGTATTGTCAGTTATTAGACAAGAAGTGAAGAGTGCTGTAGTCATGAGTTGTTGTCATACAAAAACAACTCAATGTGCCTTTCCTCACTGATATGGGGCGGCACTTGCAAGGTTGAAGTGATGTTGCCATTTTTATTTGGTTTCATATTTTATCTCACTCCTGTGGCTACAGTGCATATGCCTGCATTCAACTTACCTGGCTTGTTGCTTGTCGCTGAGCGTGGGGATTTTCACCCATCCATCACTTAAAGGTATGTAACCACTCGATGGTGATAATAATAATAATAATCATCATCATCATCACCATCATCAAGATAATGGAGGAACAAACTTCGCAGCAGAGACTTCACTGCAAGAGGAAGCGGAAAGAGCGATGAGGGATGTAAATACAGGCCTATCTTTTGATGAAGATAGTGTGACGATTAACGAGAAAGATGTGCAGAGTACAAAATGGAAAATGCTGAAAAAGATCTTGAATGAAAGACAAACGAAGAATATGCACGGCTTAAATGTAATACGGACCCCGGAAAAAGTCATCTATTTTTGCGTTACAAGAGCAGATAGTAGAGACGATATCATAGAAGAAGAAAAGAGAACTGATAGCGGACGACAAATGGCTATTATGCAGGAAATACAGAGAAACAGTTCAACGCATACTGTCGAGATGCAAGAAACTAGCAGAATCAGAGTATGTCAAATGACATAACAACATTGTAAATATGCTGACAATATAAGAATAAAGTACAAAGGGATTTTGGAATACAACGGAAAGAAAGACAAGTGCATGGGGAATTCGCCAGGAATGGAGACGGAATTGAATGGGAAAAAACTGGTCCGGATTAAGAAACGGTGACCTGCGCAAGGAACCATTGGTGTGTAGTGCACAAGAGCAGTCTGCAGACTAATTACATGAAACACTATATTGACAAAACAAGTGATACGTCGTTATGCAGAATGTCGGATGACAAGCGAAAAACAGTTAGTCATCTGGTGAGAGAGTGAGCTAAACGTGCACAAATAGAATACAGTGTAAGATGTGACAATGTATCAAAGTATATTTATTGGTTGTTAGCAGAAAAGTGCCGATTTGAAAGAGCCACAAAAAGGCATGAACAGAAGCCAGAAGGAGTTGTAAAGAATCAAGACTTTAACGTGTTATGGGATTTTATGATTCGGTGTGATAGGATTATTCAAGCAAGAAGACCAAACTTTATTACGGGTGACAAGAAACACAAGGAAGGTAAGATAATTGATATTTCAATTCCGGGTGATAGTATAGTATAGATAAGGACAAAGAACAAGAAAAGATGGAGAAGTACGAACGACCAAAGGATGAAATTGGGAGGCTGTTCAGCATGAAGAAGGTTACAAAAATCCGTGTTGTCATTGGCGCATTAGGATGAATATCACATTGCTTCGAATGTTACCTGTAAGAGTGCAAATAATGTAAAGTTACAAGTGGTGGAAAAATCAGCACTTTTAGAAACAGCAAGGATTTTAAGAAATACATTATCTATATGCGCCACGACATATAAAAGGGTGGAACCTTTATTACTTTGTTGCTGATTGTTCCCTCCTTATTTACCCACACACATTAATATGTCTGTGAATAAATAACTTAGCCATAACAATAATAATACTAATGATAATAATAATAATACTGATGATTATTATTATAATAATAATAATGATAATGATAATAATAAAAAAATTAATAATAATCATCATCATCCCGCTGCGGAGTTTCGACGTGGAAGAATGAGGTTACACTTTGTCAAAACTACTTCCAGGTCATCTTTGGGCAAGGTGAAGCGTCTGTTAGCCTACTCCGAGATCTTTAAATGCCAGGTTGACGTCCTGCGGGGTTAAGTTTGTCCCTTTTCTCTTTCTGGTCAGGACGAGGTCGTAAGCCTCGTTTGACAATCGTTTTATGAGGAGGAAAACTCAGAAGAATAAACCTGGCAAGGACGGGATCATTAACCTTGGTTGTCAGTCGTCCTATGAAAAGGAAAAATCAGAAAAATATACTAACCACAGTTGTAAATTTCAGATTGACATCTGGCCGGAGGTAGCTGTGTTTCATTGTCAGTAATGGGTCTTTAGCTTTGAATAGCAGTTCTTCTAGAGATGGTGTCTCAATAAAAATACTGGTAGTAGTGCAATCTTAAATTCACTAATCTTCTAATGAATGTTTAATGCAAAATCATATAAAGGAAAATGATGGCGTGAATGAGACTGGAACTGTATGTGAAGGTCTCTTGCCCGGGACGTGTTCCCCGGCACAGCAGTGGGGACCCAGTCGTCATCCTGCGACTGTTAAAATTAAGTGGACTAAGGAAGTTAATAGGATCGTTATGCAATGCTACTATCGTGGTAAACCCTTTAACGAAGAAAGTAAACCTGTCAGAGGGTATAGACAAAGAATGTTCCACGAGTTGGAAGGTAAAGGTTTGTTTGAATCAACTGAGCAACGTGTGTGTGATCACACAAGGGCTATTAGAGTAAATGAATGGTCGTCGGAGCTACAGAATCACAAACAAATGAAACGAGAGTAAATGATGTGTTGGATGAAAAGAGAGCCAGATATGAGCATGGGAATGAAATTGATTTAGGAAATAAAACAACTACCCAAACAAATTAAATAGAGATAGGAGAAGAAGAGGAAAATGACATAAATCAGGAACAGAAACAAATTATAGATGAGCTCAGAGAAGTTCTGAGAGAAGGAAAAGATTGTGATGGCATATCCTTCAAAGAGGTCGATAAGAAATCCCTTAACAGACAAACCGAGAAGGTTAATGAAGCTACCATGTATATAAAGACTGGTAACATCACTGAAACAAATAACTTGATAAGAGGCGCAAGTGTATGGGTTGCGAGAAATTAGGGTTAAAGACATTTGGAAGGAGGCAAAAGAAGAAGCCTAGGTGGAAGAGAAGGATTGAAAATGATAACAAAAGGCTGAGGCATGGTGTAAGTTTACTCAATAGGAAATCGAAGAGACAACTAGGTACACGGAAAGCAATTAAACTGAGGAAGCTAGAAGAAAAATATAGAGTGAAACGAAAAGGGTTAAACACTGTAATGGAAGAAATGAAACAAAGAATGATTGTCAAAAGTACAAAAATTAAGAGTTATGAGCAAAGAATTCAACAGTTTTGACAAAAGAGATTATTTAATGGTGACCAGAAAAAAGTTTATGCTGAGGTGGTATTAGAATGGGTGCGGTGCCTATTCCCGAGGAGAGCAGGAAGTTTATGAGGACATTTGAATTGTTGAACAGGACCATAATAAGGAGACCAGTTGGCTGAAGGAAATGAAAGAATAACTGAATAATGAGCAGTACTCACAAGATGACGTCCCTGTTACGTCAGAAATGGTGAAGAAGCAATACAGAAAGATGCGCTATTGGAAAACGTTGGGAAAAGATAAGGTACAAGGGTTTTGGATTAAGAACCTTTGAAACTTGCACAACACAATTGCTGAACAGTTGAACAAGATACTAAATGGAGAACAGTCTTCCCCGAGTGGATGACCTATGGCTGTTGTGTCTATGGTAACTACTACCCATGATTCCACTAATACCCATGATGCCCTGGAACATGATCCCTTGAGGGTAGAGAAGAGCACGCGGTTAGGAGAGCAAGAGTGTAATCAGAGAACATTGCTGATCATGTAGTTGTGTTACTTTGTGTTGAAGAATACTTGAATTAATACAGATTTACTGCGTCTATTTTTGTTTCCTGACCTGCGGCCTCGAGCCAGATATAACAATGGCCACACCATCCTATGCCAAAAACAAATTTCAAAAGGAAATGTTGTGGATAATTACCGCCCAATTACATGTCTCCCAATTAGGGTACGCTAATGACTGGAGTAATACCAGAAGAAATATATCGATATTAGGGAAGAGAAAAGTTGTTGCGCGGAGAACAAAAGATCAGCTATTAATCGACAAAACAGTTTTAAAAGAATGTACCATTAAATAATCCATTTTGTCACACAATTCTAGCTATGCCGTGGATTGATTAAACAGAGGCCTATGACTTTGTCCCCCATAGCTGGATAAAGGAGTGCATGGAATTGTTAGGAACAGCAAAGAACCCGGAAAATTTCTAAAGAAAAGCATAGAAAAGTGGAAGCTAGCTCTTACGTCTAATGGAGAAGAACTGGGGGGTGTAGAGGTGAAACGAGGAATCTTTCAAGGTGACAGCCTTTCACCATTGTTATTTGTATTATGTATGATACCAATGTCTCTTATTCTCAGAGAAGTAAACGCAAAATATGGATGGCATAGAAGGTGTGTCCCTAAGTCACGTACTTTTTATGGATGACTTAAAAATCTGTGGCAAAAATAAGGACCTAATTGACTTGTTTGTGAAAACGGTCCAAACATTTAGTAAGGATATAGGAATGGAATTTTGAATGAAAAAATGTGGTGTGTTGATTATGAAGAGGGGTAAGATTATCCGGTGTGAAGGTGTCGATCTTCCGAATGGGGAGGTAATGAAGGAGGTTGAAGAGGAAGGTTATACATCTTTAGAAATAATTGACAAGATAGACAAGATCAAAGAGGGCGAAATAAAAGACAAGACAATAAGAGTAGAAGAGGAGACTGAGATCCAAATTGAACGGAAAAAATAAGATAACAGCAATAGACACTTGGGCAGTAGCAATTTTTAGAATGGGGGGTGGGGTGGGGATAATCAAGTAAAGAAACTGAGGTAAAAAGGATTGACAGGAAAACTAGAAAATCGATGAGGATATATGATGCGTTCTACCAAAAGAGTGATGTTGATAGGCTTTATGAGACGAAAGGAAGGTGGCAGAGGTTTGAGTAGCATAGAAATGGTAGTAAGAACAGAAGAGAATAATCTCCGACATTACCTTTTGAATTTTGAAGAACCGCTTTTAAAAGGTGTGGAAGTAGCTGAGACCATTCAAACGGAAGGAACCCTGGAAGAGAAAGTGTTTAAAAGACAAAATCGGGAGGAGTGTAAACAATGATGGTTGGAAAAAAAGTATATATGGCCAGTTTTTGAGAGAAAGTGCCGATGTATTAGATAAAGAGAAGACAAAGAATTGGCTAGCAACAAGCGACTTAAAAATAGAAAAAGAGGCTCTGATATGTGCCGCACAGGAACAGGCAATTAGGACGAGCTACATTAAACATAAATTTGATAAAACTGTAGAGAGTCCTTTATGTAAAATGTGTGGAAAAAAAGGATGGGAGTGTTCAGCACTGAATTAGCGAGTGTGAAAATTTAGCGCAAAAAGAATATAAAAGAAGATACGACGGAGTTGCTAGAAGGATTCTCTGAGCCTCATGCAGGAAGAACGGTTTAGATCACAAAGAGAAATGGTATGAACATTCCCCAGAATGGGCAACAGAAAATGTTAACATCATAATTTTCTGGGACATCAATATACATTGCGATAAAATGTAATTGAGGCAAGAAGGCCGGACATTGTATTAATTGATAAAAGACGAAACTACATACATTATCATTGATATCGCTGTATCAGCTGACAAAAGAACAGCAAAGAAAGAAAAGGATAAGGTAGAGAGAAATATAAAGGTTTAAAAAAGAGAAGTAGGATGAATCTGGGCTTCCGAAAAGTGCAAGTGGTGCCTGTTGTGATAGGAGCTCTAGGGAGTGTTAGCAAAGGATTTCGGAAGTGAATTTAAAAACTGTAAATTCAAATAAAAGTTTTAAAATATTAATAATAGTAATAATAATAAACATCCTGGTATGAAATTAAAATGCATTCGATCGTAGATTTTCGACGTGGACAACTGACCCTTTGCAACAACTACCTCCAGGCCACCCCTGGGCAACGTGTAGCACTTGTTAGGCCTGGGTAGGTGGAGCTCATTAGCTTTGGTTGGCAGTCCACCTAGGAGAAGGAAAACTCTGATTTTAAACCCTAGCTTATTATTTTTATGATGAGAAGGTCAATCAGAAAAACATCATATCACATCGCTCGCAGCATGGATACACAAAGAGCGCATACCCCATGATCAGGCTGGGATCGAAAAAATAGCTGCTCAGTCGGAAACGCTACCCACAGACCAAGAGGCAACCCATGACCAGGGTTGTCGAAACAATAGCTCTCTTGAAGTTTTGCCAACAACAAGTGAAAATCTTTACGAAAATCGCAAAAAATGGACATGGAAGAAAATTTAGACATAATTAAGGCTTACTTTACACCTGTTCTGTTGGATTGAACGTTAAACTAAGGTGTTGGAAGAAGTTTGGGAGAAAATTTGGGACAATGTTTCTCTTGAGGATTTCCAGTTTGCTTTAGGCAAATCAAGCAAATGGAAGGCTCCAGGAAACTATAAACTTTCGAATTTCTGGTTGAATTCTCTCTCTGATTTCATGACAAATTAACTACTTTGTATAATGCTATCATTCTCGAAGCAGAAAATATCCCACAGTAAATTGTCAATGGCATCACTTACCTTCAACCAACAAATGATGAGAATGACGATCCAAAAAATTATTAATCCATCACGTCTTACAATTATGAATAAAATTCTAACTTCAATTCTGACTGAGTCTATGTATTTATTCTTTTCTTACTGATAATAAGCTGTTTCCAAACGAACAAAAAGGTTGTAAACGAGGTTCTTATGGTTGCAAGGACCAGCTTTTGATAACCAAAATGATTTTTGAAGACTGCTACAACAATCACAAAAGTCTCTCTGTAGCTTGGATTGATTATTAAAAGGCTTTTGATACTATTCCTCATAGAGGGATTGAAAAATGTCTTGAACTGTATCACATTTCTCTAATTATTAGAAATTTCCTTTCTCACAGCATGAAACTCTGGAAAACAACGTTAATTATTAATTTGAGCATGGGTCCATAAATGCCGGTCACATAAACATCAATCGCGGTATTGATTACTCATTCTGTTCTGTGTAGTATCATTTCCTTACTCTCCTTAACGAGAGTGAAAGTGGGATTCAGTTAGAGCTTTCTCTCATGACATCACCCATAGGTTCGTGTTCATATATTGATGATAATAGTGAGGACTGGATGCTTAAACTAGTAGTTAAACATGAAAAGCAGAAAAAACGTTTCTCCATTTCAAACGATGCTTTCAAGTTCAAAGAGACGTTTAGAATTGAATCGGTCAATTCGCAACCCCGAGGTCTTGATAGGCAAACCCATAGAAATGGCAAAATCGAATCCAAAATGTGAAGGTCTGAAATTCTTACTGAAAAATGGGGAAATGAAGCACTTCATGATAAGTATCCTAATCGGGCCAATGACGAAGATGTTAACAAATTACAAATTCATCAATGGTTGTCTTTGTCTGGGCTCAAATCCGAAACAGAAGGATACATTACACTGGACATGCGATTTTCATGTAGATGATATTTTCTAGGCATATCGAGGGATCTGATTACGAAATATGTCATTAAAAACAATTATCAATTAGATTTTTTTATAACCATTTAAAATTTTTCCTATATTATGTAATCGACCTTATTAGATGCTCATTATTGCGCAGTTCTCAATGTGTGCAATGCTATTGTTCTTTATTTTTTTGCCCTTCCTAATCTCATGAAAGCGTAAATATGGTGCTGTGAACAGCGTGGAATATTTGCACAACTTTGTGCCAATGTTGCCGTTGGTGTTAAAGCTACATGTTACTGTTACTGCTCGGGCGGTCGTGTGTCGAACCTCCCGACCACAAGCTTCCATCCATCTCTGTCCATTGCAAGATCTTTAACTTCTTCATTTGTCATTCCTGTTAGTTGTTCAATATGTTTTCTGTATGAGATTCTCGGTCTTCCCCGTCTGTTGCGCCCAGTGTACATGTACAGTAATTATACTAGTACACTATCGGGGACTGGTGATAGTCCATTACTTCCTTTTCTTGTGGTTTGAAAGCCATCCTAATTGCATTGAACACTTTCTCACTTAAAAATGCCACCTGAAACTCGTCGTTCTTGCAAGAACTCATCAGATAACTTTTGTAACATTTGTGGAAATTATACCATAGTTTCTCGAGGTGGGAAGTTTTCCACTGTTTTATCAGTGCCCATGAAAAATACTTTGACTGTAAGTCAGACCTGGATAAGACATGGGCTCCTCGAAATTGTTGTGTCTCATGCTTTAGTGGACTGCATCACTGGGGAAGGGAGGCAGGAAGAAGATGCCCTTCGCTGCACCTATGATTCGGCGTGAGCCAACTGATCATGTATCAGATTGTTATTTTTGTTTGACTCAGTTTACCCATGGAATCGGGAAAGTGAGGAGAGTCACGAGCTATGCAGTAGTTAGGTCTGCCAATCGACCAGCGCCACATGATGATCACCTTCCGGTATCTAGCTCCTCACGAATGGTGGACACTCAACATTCAACCCCCGACCCCAGCGATTCTCCACCTGGATCCAGCTATGAGGCCCCTGACAGCAAGGTACAGCTCATAACGCAACCCGAACTCAATGCCTTTTCGCGTGATTTGATGCTTTCCAAGCAGCGCTCAGAAATACTTGCATCACGGCTCAATGACTGGAACATGCTGGATCCATCTACGCGGATAACTGCTTTTCACACACGCAACCAAGAATTAGCCAAGTTCTTCTCAATGACAAACTCTGTATGTCACTGTGTCGATGTTGTTGGACAGATGAGCACGATGGATATCGAGTATACTCAAGACGCCTGGCGATTGTTCATTGATTCTTCGGTCACGGGTTTCAAAGCTGTGATGCTCCACAACTGGAATGTAAGTCCAAGTATTCCTATCGCGCATACTGTTAGCATGAAGAAAACGTTCGACACGATGCAGATTGTCCTTGACCTCATAAACTACCAGGAGCACAAGTGGGCCATATGTGGCGATTTCAAGGTAATCGGACTACTGCTGGGCTTTCAGGGTGGATGCACGAAGCACAGCTGTTTCCTCTGCCTATGGGATAGTCGAGCTGACGACAAACACTACAAGAAAAATAACTGGCCCCAGCGAGAATCCTTCGTGCCTGGAAAGCAGAACGTCAAAGCCAAGCCGTTCGTGGAACCAGAACGTGTTCTGCAGATCATACTGGGTTTGATGAAAGTTTGTCAAAGCAATGGATAAGGAGAGCAAAGGATTCAAGTACATAGAAAGCGGGAATATTTATTGGGTCCCAGATTAGAGACCTGACCCTGGAAGAATAATTCACAAAGCTCCTAGCTCCGAAGGAGGTGAGAGCCTGAATGTCCTTCAAGGCTGTGATTGCTAACTTCCTCGGCAATACGAAGTCAAAGAACTATGTGTAACTTATCAATCATCTTCTCCACGACTACAAGAAAATGGGCTGCCATATGTCATTGAAACTCCACTACTTGCACTCTCATCTAGACTTCTTTCCTGACAACCTTGGAGCAGTCAGTGACGAGCACGGCGAGCACTTTCACCAAACAATCTCGACAATCGAGCATCGCTATTAAGGCCGCTGGGATCCTGCAATGTTGGAAGATTACTGCTGGCTCCTTCAACGGGAAGCCATTGGCGTCCGCAGCCGAAAGCAAGCCGTTTTTCCGAACTTTGACTTTTTGTTGAATTATATCCTTCTACTGTACATGCTGCCACTGGCTATCGATGTGTGATTAATGTCTATAAGTACCGAGGTAATTTGTATGTTGTACTACTTTGTATCTTGATTTCCATTTACAAAAAGTGGGTTGTTAAAGTCAAAATTTGAATTCAATAAATTTATGCATGTATTGTACACACGCAAATGTACATGTTTAATCGAAACAGGTAATTTTACACGACGGAAGTATGTCAACGAACATCAAGTTTACGTATCGACCGCTAGATGTCGCTAATGTAAACGACATAAACATTGGATAAAACATCCCTAGACTCTTTGAGCATCTCAGAAACCCCCAAGGCAATATGTCAACATATGCCCAAAATGTGTCATTACGTAATTTCAACATTATTTCATAACAAGAAAGCCACACCATAGATATAATTTTTTCTTCCAGATTCGGAATCAACATCCACCAAATTGCCCAGCAAATCAATAAGATATTAAAATCGCAGAAAGCTTTTGAAAAAATGTAGTCCAGTGTTATCGCAGCTCAAGGTCAGTATCTCAATACGCGAAATTGTCAGGGATACGTTGTAAAAAACGTCGCTGATCCATCTTGTAGAATATATGATCAGCATAAGGAGACTATTGATCATGTAGTGTCCACTTGTACCATACTGACCCCCAACAAAATATCAAAAGCGCCATAATAGAGCCGGTCAATATATCCACTGAGTGTTATATAAAGAGTTCGAACTACCTCATAAAGATTGGTGGGAACATAAATCAGTATGTGTAGCAGAAAACTATTTTACCACAGTACTCTGGGACTTCCGTATCCAAACTGACAGAACTATTCAGGCAAACCGAAGATATTGTCATCAAGAACCATCAAGAAAAAAACCTGTTTCCTTACAGGTATGAGCATTCCTTGTGATAGTAACACATCATTAAAGACATTTGAAAAACTTAGTAAGAATCTTGAGATAGAAATCACAAATATGTTGCATCTCAAAACCACTACAATTCCTGTTGTTGTTGGAACTGTGGGGGTGGTATCAAAAAATTCATATTACATTGACCAAATCCCTAGAAATATTTCTCTTCCTGAAATACAAAAGATCACACTTGTGGGAACATCACACATCTTGGATAAAATTCTTTCTAAGTAGATTGTGGCCTTGTTCTTTCTGTTGCTTGAGGTCCCAGGGTGGGACTTGGCACGGATCGTATTTTAAGAAAGTAAACTCATAACGTAAAATAATAAAAAACTGAAGCACTCAAAAATTGTACTTCACGACATGAATTGCCCACCTTTTTTGCCAATTTTTAAAACGTTTTTATTGCTTGGTGGTATGCAGAACAAACAAGTAATTGTTTTTTTCCCGACTATTATGCTACAAAGGTTGTCTGTGGTCAATGAAATTCTGATAGACAGTACAACCCTCTAAAAACATCACTTTACAGATTAAATAATAATTATCGCAAACACGTATTCTTCTGATGCTGCTCTGCATTTTTGTGTCCAAGATAAACTTTCTTTCCGTTCATTCACAAGTCGTTTGTTTCCGAACGAAATGATAAGTACTTGCATATCTTTGTCATGGAGGTCACTCCTTCCATTTTAAGACTTTAGCCTTTTATGGGTTTTTTTTTGTATATAAAACAAGCGAACAAGCGTGGTAGGTCTCTATATATTTCTGTTGTCCGTCCTGCCACGATTGTCATGATAAAATTACAGATCTTGCTGTCTCGTTCTGAACAAGGTCACAGTGTTTTTCGCTATTTCATGGTTGCATTCTTTAGGAGCCCAGGTGCAAGTTGGTCATATGGCTTACTGCGCTAATCGTTCGAGTACGTTCAAATTCACAGATGATTTTGTGGTTTCACTCGAGCCTTTTCATGTTTCCTTACTTATGTCCTGGTCGTTTATTACACCATTTAACTTTTCATAACTAAAAAATTCCATAAATTCCCTAGGTTTTTCATTTTTCTTTTATGTTCAAAGTATTGTTCTACCCTTTCACATTTAGAAATTACAGCATATCTTGTAAAAAGCAAACTCGAAGAGTACTTTTTGATTGTTGGTCTATTAATTGTATCTGGAAGTGACTTAAAAACTGGTAAATCGTCTTCACGTCCAATAGTAGCATTTTCAGAAATCAATTTCAAATTCCTTATATCTTTTACAATATTTTAGCTTTGTGCCAGTCCCGAGAATAGAATAGAAATACTTATGACAAAAATTATATGTTCACTTAACCCATTTTCACGACACAAGAAATCGATGTGAGTATTCAAATTTCTCAACACTGAATATAAGCATTATTGACACCAAAAACTAAAAGTGAAACTCCTCTTTAAGAAAATAACTCAGAAAAGACTAAAACCCAATGACGTTAAGGCCTTTGATATATTTTCTACAGAATGCCATACTCTGGTTACAAGTCACATTGCACAATAGAATTGTATTACTTCAATCTTTCTATGTAGTAAAAGAATCAAAGGGCAAGAAGTCTCTTAATGTTTAGCAATGCTCAATACTTCACAGCGTTTTCTGAATATAACTTAAATTCCAATGTGTATATGCATACGGTTTGGGCGTATCTATGTATTATCTTAAGGTACGTGAGCTGCGGCATACGATGTGTTAAAAAAATTTGTTTTCATGGTAAAGATTAGTACGTTCTTGTATGCCATTTGTTGTCTCCTTAGCGGTGTTATGAAAATACGAGAATTAACAGATTACAACAAAACAATGTTGTCCTTAACTGAACAGACCAGAACAAATAATACTATTTCAATTAAAAATTAGTTAGTCAGTTAAGTTATTGGACGCAACAAACTAAATCATGATCATCAATTAGTTAATCCTTGAATGGGACGGGGACTGGGGATGAGGCCTGTAGATGGGGACTGGAGATGAGGACTGGAGATGAGGACTGGAGATGAGGACTGGGGATGGAAGAAGTAATACACAGGGGCAGATGGTTGTATATAGGTCTAAAATATGCAAGGAATTAAAACTTCCACATTCCTGAAAAACAACCCAAGGCCAATTCTGAAATTGGCAAGTTACAAAAACAGAACTCAGTAATACAAAAAATAACATAAAACTGAAATAATTGATCGCAAGTAATTGGTCACCTAATATGACAATGCAACTCAAATGACTGGCTAAACGATTATGTTTCGTTAGGAAGTCCACACACACAATAGAACAATCATTTCCTTGGGCGGCATTTACATTTCAGTAATCCCGATTCAAAACACAATATTGCAGAATAGTTTGTACAACTGTAACCTAATCTTATGTCGATTCATCTCACCCTTGTAGTAGTAGTGCTTCCTTACAACTCTCTTTAATGAAAATTGTCCGTCTCTGCACTACTTTTTTCGCGAAATACTATCTCAACACAAAAATATACTTATTACTGATTTCAATTAGTCTATTTTAATGTCGATCATTGATAGTCATCGTTCGTGCATAAAAAAATAAATAGCCAAAACAAACAATAAAAATAAACTAAACAAAGACACGTGCTTTATCGGGCATTGGCAGAAGCTTTTTTAAACCTAAACCTTTTATCGTCCAGGGGCCGAAAAAATGGGTTTTAAAAGATTAACGTAGCCAGCGTTGGCATGTCTTGGCACCGCCAAGAAGGTTTTAATCATAATTATTCTATTCCACTACATAAAAAGGTCAAATATTTATCGACTATGTCAAACTGGAGTTGTTTTACTTAATTTAGTTGCTTTAAAAGCTTCCTTTTTTAATCGAAGAAAAAGTTTTCCACGTTCCCATGGATTCTGAAGACTAAGTAACCGTAAATCATCCTTAAGGCATTTTTCTTTTGAGCCGGCAACAACAACTAGTCCCAAATGCTGCAAGTTATCGTCACTTAGTATTGACGCACTTCCTGTTCCTTCCATCAAAATTCGATACAGTTCTCGCGCGGCAAGGCGAATAACATCTTTTGTCGTGCTTTCAGTATCGACTACAACTTCAGTCGTTTGCGTTTCAGTAAGTCCGAGTTCTTCTGTGCCATGTACTCTAACAATACAAGTGGACTTCGAAAATCCGAATCCATTTTTCACACCGATATTTTCATGAGGTTGCCGCAAAGTCAAATGAGTGATGGCAAAATAATCTGGATTGTACAGGCAGCCAACTGGTATACCCACACACTGATGCTTACTCTGTGCAGCATGGACAGTGTCGATAACCCATCGGCTTCCCTTCCAGCAGTCCTCGACTTGCTGTTGTATATTGGTAATCTGCAGTTGCCTCTCTTTGGCCTGACTGGATTCTTGTTGTGAAAAAGCCTCTCGACTTACCTGTTGTACAACAAGGTTTTCAAGTTCAAGCAAACTGGAAAGACGAGCGTAGCTTTTCATTACGTCGGGTTGATAAACACTCATGTTTATCATTTCAAAATGTTGAAGTGGCATAGTAGTATAACCAGGTAAAATACTCAAAGCATCTACTTGTCCTGGTGGTGTACAAACGTCTTCAACGGGTGGGATAACAATAATAAACAGGACGTCTTCATTTAATTCAATAACCTCCCTATCGTAAATCCTATGTCGAACGGAGTACTAAAGAAAAAAGAGTGAGAGACAGAGAGAGAAAAAAATGAAATTAAACGACTGCAAAAACGTTTAAAGCTGAGCAATTAATAATGCAAAATCCAATAAAAATGAAATACCTGGCTTAATTCTGATTGTGTTAAAGTTCAGCTCAAAAAAAGAAAAAATACTCCAGCTGTTAGCGCAATTGTAATAGAAGCTAACTAAAAAACCCACACAAAACAATACACTAGTCAAATTTATCTCATAAATAACTGTAAATAAACGTCCCGCCTTTCTTTAACGGGAAAAATGCATTTCCTTGTACCAATGGAAACAAAAATGTTATTGAGGTTTTAAAATTAATAATAAAACAAGATTATGTTTATTCAGACTGCTGGAGCGTGGTGAGGCGGAACTTCACGGGATGCGAGTTTGCATGTTGTCCGGCAGGTGATATATCCAAACTATCTGGGGACGGTACGGTCTTGGTTTGTGATGGGCGAAAAGGCAAACAGGATGAGGTTGCTAGGTCAAAGCTTAGGCAAAACCTAACTCTTGAGTAGATTGATGGTTACCCTCAAAATATGTTTTCAGGTACAAAAGTGGAATTTTTGAAGGATATAAGCAACGGACGATAAAAACGGGAAAAAAAGTCACTGGACGAAGAGCATGGAATGATGTCAAAACAGTGAAAAAAAATAAAAGTGGAAAGCAAGTAACACGCTCTTATACGCCGAGTAGGTCAGAAAGACGCAAGTAATAAGATTTATTTGTAAAATAATCTGGTACAGCTTCTACTCAAGCAAGAAATGTAGCTATTTGAAAGATAATAGTCTGATAGCAATTTTTGGTGTATTTGTGTGTACATCGGTGTGTTTCTGCGGGAGTGGGTGGGAAGTGGGGGGTGTTTGAGAGAACAGAGGAAGATCCAAAATATTAAATTTGCCCGATCAAAAATCACCAACGTCAGGCAATACACAATTCAAAAATTTCTTAGTTCACTGAGATTGTTTTGTTTTCTTTTGCAACATAGCTAATATTCAATATAATTACTTTTGATCTATTTCAACTAGTGCTCTGCGAAAACCAATACTCTAATCTACAGTTGGATATTAAACGTAAACTGTATCCAAAAGGAAACTTCATTTCAAACTCACCCAGCAGCATACAACGTCCTATTTAAAAAATCACAAATACAATATTTGGCAGGGAAATTCAGGAAAGGTTCTTTTTCGAAAAGAACAAGAAAATGACATACCTTCGCAGTGTGTTTGCGCGTGAAAAGTATTTGAAGCAATTATCAAGAAAAAATGCAGAGAAAACAAAACCAGCCGCTCCCTTCATCAACCAACAACCTATATTTCTTAGGTTTAAGTGCTTGCTTCATTTAAGTGGGTTTGTTTAGGAAGGAGGAGAGAATATCAAAGCATAGTATCTTTCACTTAAAGAAGAACTCCCACACATAGCATCCAGCCCCATAATGACAGAGACTATGAAGAAAAGAAAATTCTAGATGAACTAAATGGACCCAGTGTAGACCTAACTAAAGGTCTTAGTCTTGAGGGAGAAAAATAATCAAAAGGAAGGAAGTTTTAAAGTCTGGCGGTTTCAAAAGAGAAACAATGTTCCTTGAGCGTCATCTTAACAAGTTAAAATAGACTAACAATAGGATGAAAATGTTGTGAGTCGCTTGTCAGGTGAGATGCCATGAAGTCATCCATAGATATTGCTGAATGTTTATCAGGGCTATTTCGTGGTAATAAAAACGTAAAAAAAATTGGAGCTAATCACATTGACCAACTGCTCAAACAATAATTTTAGAAGTACGTTAACAAAAACGAGGAAACAAAGCTGAAAAAATAAAATAATATAAAGAGATTGTTTACCTCTTCAACTATCCCTAAAGATAAGAACAGTTTTTGTGCAGCATTTTTCAATTTGCTTTCAAAGGCTCCAACTGATGGACTTACGGTAGTGTCAAAAACCTATTATTGGCAAAAAAAAGAAAATATTAACTTCAAAATTAAAATTCAACAACTGGCAATTATTCATACCTGGGTTGAAATACGATTCTCAGGAGTATTAAAAATAAGAGACAAATATATAAATATCATTATAAGCAACGTATTCCTTCTTTTAGTAAAAAAAGAAAATGCTATCTCTCAGAAGCCGAAAGAAAACAATTCCTTAAACATACGGGATTCTACATCTTTTCAATATTGTACAGGATAATGCTACAAGTATTAAAAGCTTTATCGAAATTGGTATTAGAAAAAGTGCAAATTTATCAAGAAAACGTTTTCAGTTTCGCGGGACTTCTCTGAAAACGCTAGCTTTCAAAAACCAGAATGAAGAAGTTTTTGTAGCTCTAATTAAACCTCAGTGAAAACTATCTTAACTATAATTGTTTGCGATATTAAATTAATATTTAATGAATCAATGAAAGGAAAATTGTAGGGGTGAGCTGAGTTACAATCGAGTTAAAATAAAACTTCAAAATTGCGACTTGTATGTGCAGTTGCAAATGTGGCAAGTCTGTACAAATAACTTACAACATACAAAAAGCTACAAATCTGAAATGAAGTGGCATAATAAATTCTGTTAAGAAATGCCAAAATTTTAATTCATTTAAAAACTAACAGAAAAACATTGATATTACTCAAACTTTGTATGATTGATGTTATTTAAACAATGATTCTAAGTCCTTTACATAAAAAAAAAAATTGTTCACTACACATACTATTTACAAAAACTAAATCATTAAAGTATAAATTCATAAATTGTCAATAATAAAAAAACAAACTATTTACCTCGTCATCATTTAACGACTGCAAAAACTCCCAATCTTCCCTGTTGAAAGAGTACAAACATAGTGTTTAACAAATAAAAATAGCAAGGCTACAGCCCGCCTCCGTGATATCAACGGTCGTTATTAGAGGTACAGTCAGGTCTGGGTAAGTAGGTTTTTACCGTTTTTACGGAATACAAATGAAATCACCAAAGTGACTTATTATACAAAAATAAATTATGGATTGCATATCTGCGTGTATTTTTTTTAAATTTAGTATTTGCTATATTTCTCTCTCAATACAAACACAGGTAGCTCATTCAGCTTATCTAACTTCATCACATGGTGACATCAAAGTCAGAAGGGCACTCGCGGAGAAGGCACTTCATAGAACGCAAATGATTTGGATCTCTGAAACTGCCCAAAATTTGAAGCGCAGGCTTTTCGTCGTCACTGTGAAGTGCGCTTTTCTCTATGGACCGGAGACCTGGCCACTAACAGTTCACCTGGAAAAGAGGTTAGATGGTCTTTATACCCCCAAACTGAGAGTAGCACTAAGAGTCGCATGGACCTATCTGACCAACGAAGAAGAAAAGTATGAAGACGTAACTTAAGTTTCTCAAGACGTTAGAGACAGAGAAATGGGACTAGCTGGCAATTGTATACGCCATATTGAGCTGCCAGTCAGTGACCTTGTCCTGTAAGAGTCTTCACATGTGAAAATTATAAATGGCATACCACTGAGCTCACAGTTCGAACCCAGGCTACGTCCCTGGAAGCACTGTGCTTAATTTGTTTCTAAATGACATACTACTAAATTTGTATATCTTTTCGGAGATAAAATTGGGAGAGGAAAGAAATCAATAAACTAATGCGCTAGAAAATTCATTAAATTCTTAAAGAAAAAAAACAAAATTACCTTGTTACATTCGGTACATCTCGGACTTTCACATGCGGAAGCATATTCGGTATGTTTTCTGGGACTACAATTGATAACGATTCAACAGTTGTCCGCAATTTCAGATATCCCAGATACAACCCTCTAAATACAATCGAAAAACAATTTTTAGTTCAAAATCATAGATGAAGAAACCATGATTAAAAAAAATCCCGAAAAAAAACCCAAATAAAATTTGACAACAATATGTTAAAAGATAAAACAATCAATTAAAAAATTGGGGTAATAATATACCTATATGTGGTAAAAAAAGTTGCAGGCTACTGATAACTACTGACAACAAAAATGGGTTACACAGAAACTCAATTACAGAAAGCACGAGTATAGTACTAATCGACGGGGAACGAAAGATGATGATTCACATGGGTTTAGATTTTTGTAAGATGTACTAGAGGGGAAAACAATATCTAGAAAGGCACCCGAAGGGAGATAACGAGGCCAAATGAAAACGGAGCCCCAACGCTTAGCAGTTAAATAAGGAAAAAACTCTCAAGTAATAAAACTGAATAGCAGTTGGGAACACCAACGGCAAACAGAAAGAAGTTGCCAGCCATACGAGTAGTACAATGAATATGTAAAAATCCCAGGAAGTTCCAAAGGGCTCCTTCAATTGAATACCTATTGAGAACATTACATACTTTGACAAACTTTATAATACTATAAATGATACTTTATTACACAAAGTATTAAATAATTTAATGCATATTTCTAATGTGAATGTAATCTATTGTAATGGATTCTAATAGGTCGTAAAGGTAAATAAACTAACAAATGTATGTGCCTCGTTACCAAGTCTAGAATGCAGATCATACGAGGCAGTAAAGGTTTGGTTACTCGTTCCTCTATGAAAAGCAGCAACAGCTTCTCCCCTTACGGGCAAAACCATCACCCATGCTCTTGTGTGCCTTAATCATCTTGTTTGGTAAACGATTCGATTTGAAGTACATAGTAACTGACGATAGGAAACAGCACAACCATTTAACATGACAGTTTAGGTCAAATGGGTGGCAACTACTAAACAACGGTATTTTTCTAATTTAACTTATTTCTCTTATAATTCTCATGTTTTTCGTATCATTCAGAAAATTAATTGTATGTCTCCCCTTTTTATGCCTATCATTTTTATCACATTTGATATCACGTCTGGTATTTTAGCCACGTCATTACAAATGCCAAAGGAACTACCTTCTTCAAGATCCGTAAACTTGTACTCTTTCAAGGTATCATTAGCAGCTCCTATCACTTTATAAAGATAGTACTCGTCAATCACTAGGTCAAATTTATAGAGTATCTTTCGTATTTATTTGCTTAAAAATTATCATTACACAACTTAAGGCTGTGTAGCTTTTTCATCTATTCTCTACATACCGAAGAGAGTTCCTTCCAAGTAAACTATTACAACACTAGATAATCTAATACTGCAATCTACTAACTACACTGTATTATACAAGTTAATTTAATAGCTACTTATGGGGTGAGAGGAGTTGCTACCAGGACTAAACACATTGAAATGTGGGAAATTACATACCTGGAAAGCGGCTGCTTACATCTTGAGTTGTAGTTAATCATTTCCTGAAGAAAAAAAATATAAAAAAATCACTACTGTTACATGGGGTATAATTGATAAATTATGTGATTTTGGAGAACTAGAGCTTCTTAACAATTTCCTTTTCCAACCCAGCAAAACAGAAATAAAAAGATTTGTACACTACTGAATGTATGGAAGTTCAAATGTAACAGCTTCGTATCCACTGTTTAACGATGAAGTTAAAAATTGAAGTCACCCTAAGTGTTACAAAAATTTCACTATTTTAACTCGGATCCCTCTAGCATTTGAGTGGGAATGACATTTTAACAATCATATTAGTTTCTACCATTGTGAAAATGTTATCAACCGGGTGCATGTTAACATCTTTACATAGTCGAGGCGGAAATACTACCTAAAAATGAACAGTTATTGTTGGTGCTTTATCTGCATATTTTCTTTCCAATTTCGATTTTCGATGTAAAATTTGTAGATATCATCTTAACGCAAAAACTATCCATCCTAACAAACGAAATGTAATTACATAATATTGTTTACTAACTCATGGGTCTCATGGCTACGCTTTAAAAGAAAATTCTCTGGTCAATGGCTGATCGAACAGACGGAAGGTATAGTATAAGTACAAGACTATAGCGACCTACTTGCAGTCATTTCACTGTTATAATAATTAGCGAATCTATTTTAATCCAAAGGTTTTTTCAAATGTTTTTAAAGCCTATGATCGTATCGGTAGCAAATATACTACACTACTGAAATGGTTTCGCGCGAGTGGTGTTCCTGTGGTTTTATGTCAAGTCCACTTTTATTTACGATCTATGGTGTCCTTTTTTAGTAAAAACTAATTAGTAAATTAGTTTAAATTTTGGTTACCAATTTCACTCGTTGTATCTCCCTATTGTAACACTCAAATGCATGTTTTATGGGTTATGCTTAAAAATCCTTTTCGTTCATCCAGCGCTTATAGCAAATCAGTATTCAAAATTACATTCATCGCCAGCAAATGTTCCAATGAAATAAACATTAAAAATGGTGTGTATGATGAATAACAAATAAGGGAACAGTAGGACGGAATAAATTATTTCTATTGATCTGTTTTTTCTTTTTTCGATATATTTTAAAGTATCAGTAAAGTTTTGTTTCACTTTTCACCCAAACAGATTTTCCAAATGCTGGTACATCACTTCGCTTAAGCAAGTGTTTCTTCTATGTAACAGAATTTTCTGTTATTTATCTGCCTATCCTACCCCCTACCCCCCACCCACCCCACACAATCCTACTCCTTCAACAATAAACAATAACAACAACAACTACCATCCCTCTTTCAACACCAAACAAAATACAAAATACAAAAACAAATTATGGCAGCGGTTAACTTGCAGGTCTTCAACCCATTCGTCGAAACAGAAAGGAAACGTGAATTGTTAAGTTAATATTCCGTAATTCTGCCAAGCTGTATTTGAGTTTGCCATCTCCCATTCGTGTTTAGGTTACACTTCAGTAAAAAAAAAATAACAGCAATAGCAATCAAAATCCAATACCTGAAGAGAAGGTATAAGCTTCTCTGGTGAAATTGATTCTTGAATAGAGTGTGTTTTCTTTGACAGTTTTGAGCTATGTACCCACTTCATCGTCATGGTCCTACTTCCTCCCAATGACTTCTGCAAAGTGAACAAAAATATTAAGAGTCACAATCTAATATGTAGCATCGAAAAAAGCTTACTTACAACACTGTACTTGCAGCTACTACAGAAGCAAATTCTACAACAAAATGTAAGGTCTGTCATTTTTGTACACTACCATTTGTGTTAAATTTTAACAATTCTAAGTTTTATACTTAGTACAGCTAGCTTCCAAGTAAAATGGTAAAGTTTGGAATCCCATTTTGTAACATTTCAACAATTTATTACAATGTTAGTCTTTATGTAATTTTTCGACGACCATTTTTATTATGTACAGCTGAAGTGTTAAAATGTGACTCAACAGTCTATACGGTCTGCTCAATTTAAGTTACAAACTTCACCCAGCAAACCTGGAAAAATAGAAAATCATGGCCAACTCTAAATACACATATAAAATAGACAACTCATTAGAAAGCAAGCTCTCATTAACGTTAGTGCGAGCTAATAACAATATTTTTACGGTATACTCCTTCATTAAGTCGATGGATCACTTAAATAACTAGACCTGTAGCTATATAGTTCAAGCGCATTGGGCTTCCTTCAAGTAGTATGGGCCTTTTGGCCCTTCGTGCCACAAATCAGTTATCTCAAGGTTAGGTGTAAAGAACGTGTGATTATACTCTCTTTTTCTAGGATATTGATTGATGATATTTGTTGTGTATCTGTATACTGTGGAGATAAGGGTGTTGACCAATAGATCACGAACGGTGTCACTGGCTTAACGGTAAACTGGAAACTAGACGAACGTAAAGATGAAAGATTTTGTGGGGTACCAAATCTTAAAATCATAAGTTGGCTTTGGCTTCTTTACTTTTTTGTTCGGTCAGCAAGCGCGACAGTCATTCAAAGGAATACATTCAAAGAAATATGTTGAATATATTGTTCAAAATAACTTTTTCTGGCAATGAACAGATTCTTTCTAACAACATTTCTACCACGATTACATTAAAGTCATTTCACGTGCCACTCCCATTGACTAAAATTTCCATCCTGTAATGTTGTATTAAATATATCAACGTACGCGATGCCAATTGTGGGGTTTTGTAGTGGTCGGAGCTAGCGGGAAACCAATAATATAGGCGACAGCCTTCTTAAACCATAAAACAAGCATTTTCCTAAACCACTAATATTAGGTATGGCATTTAAAAGGCATCAAACTGTTACTTTGTTTGAAAATACCACTTTGCTTTTTTTTGTACGGAATTGTTTATGTTTAAATACACAAAGAAAAGAAAATGCTTATTCAATTAAAGTTGTAATAGGAAAGCTCAAAATAAAATTACCTTTGTGTCTGGAGTAAATATATATCATTATCATTAAATACGCCTTTCGTCGTTTGTCGACATTGCGCTAAAATCCAATATTTATTGGATTTTTATTTAGACATTCCTCCGAAGAGTTTTGTTGCGTCACCAACCAAATCCATTCAGGAGTAAACAAATTGTTTATAATCATTGCGAATGATATACGAGGGTATGTATCCAACTTATTAACGACCGGTTTTCACATCTCAATTTAACTGCTTTAAAAACAATATTCCGATCTAACTTAAAAATAAATTTCATCTGAAAAAAACCCTGATTGATTTGTTTGACTACAATCTGATTGACGAAGAAATCAAACAACGAAAGAAAATGAGCAAAATTGGTTTCTACTCTTGAGTGAAGGTTCATATTGCTTCGCTTTACGACGGTGTAATGCGAGGACAATGGAACTTTTTCCCCTTTAATATTTCTGAATCCCCTTCTCACTTCAATCACACACTCACAGTTTATAATATTCTACATATTCGGTTCAATGGTTTAAACTTTCATCACAGTGATTTCCTTCGTCCTATTGATTACTTTACACGAAATGTGACTTGGTATCCTGATACTGTTTATACATTATTTATTTTTTCGTTAAGTTAATTTGTTGTTTACTTGACAAAGGACACGTTGATCGAAATGTCCTATTTTGTCATTTCTTGTAGCAAGAATCAGAAAGTACCTGGTACAGTATTTTTTATCTCAGTTTTATTCTGGAAAACACTGAAAAGAATACGGTACTCACCCTGACACGATTAATAGTTAACAGCAATAAACTTCCGTGATTATCTTTAAATGGACGATAGTACAGGTGCCCTAAATCATGCACACCAGTCGCGTTCTGAAAAGATACAAAGCCATTATTATATCGCAGTTCCAATAAAATGTGACAATAAAAAGTGAAGTATTTATCCAAGAAATAGCAGGAAACAAATCCGTCAGTGGCCATTTTTCATTTTTACGCCTTCTCCTCGCGTTTCGCGTTTCTTACATGTGACGTCGTCAATATTAAAAAAGTAATAAGTTTGTTGGTAAGAAAGGCATCAATGATCATTAAATTCTACAATAAACCTATAAAACAAGTAACTATTCATATATACCCAGGGTGTCATACAAAAATAACGACCAAGATCTAGAAAAATACATTGGGATGTCCATCTTTCTGAAAAGAAATTACATTCTTACTTCAATTAGAATTTCATCCAAAATTAAGTCCAAGTTTTATTCAACATACATCGTCCATGTACCCAACTCTACATCAAAACGTAACTTAGAAAATTTAACGAATATATACATGTTAGAACTTGAAGACTAATTGGTCAAACAAAAAAAAACACAGAGGGAATAAAAGGTATGTTTTCGTAAGTACAGGGGGGTTAACCCATGTACCTTTGCAAATGCCATATAAAAACAAGGCCAAATCTTTTAACAGATGAACTTAACACCAAACCTTCAGATAGCGATGGGGGGTAGGGGTGGGGAGTGAGAGATCTTGCACGACTTCAAAAACGACCTCTGCAACTTGCTAAAAATAACTGGAAAGATTAAGTCAGTTCGACTATGAATATTCCCGATAACATAAAAATAAGTGGACCCCAATTAGGTCTAATTATTTCGCAGGGGTGAAGAGTATGTCAAATATGAATTCAGGGCCTAAAGCTATTAAGTCCTGAACTAAGTATCTCAAAACGATTAAATTACGTTAAAAAAAACTAAATGAAAAATACGTCGCACCGTTACAGTTTAATAGTCGTCTTATCACTTTGAAAGTCAAGTAACCCATTAAGTGAGCTACCACTGTTACTTTCTGAAGCAGATAATATTTGCAACCCAATTACTCATTTCACGGTACCATTCTTTTCCCAAACATTCATTAGTTGTTTATAAACTAGAATTGAATCATTCAAAGGGATGGGGCTAGATACAAATTCATCCTCGTATTGAGAAGTGATCCTCAATCTGGAGTGGTAAACACGCTGTTTAAGATAAAAATTGATTTAAGTTATATTAAATGGTGTATATAACTGTTACAACTCAAAATCCAATTCTTATTTGAATATGAATGACATGGCAACTCCCTTATTCGAATCTATGCTCGTACTGAGAATCGATGCTAACTTCAACGTTTTAAAGACAATTAACAGGAATATTGATTCCAATTTAATGTGCATACTTTTAGCCAAATCAAAAGTCTGTTCTAAGCTACGGTAGATTAACCAAAGCTCCATAAGCAAAACGTGAAGTTACTATTTGTTGATGCGAGGGCCTCGATCACAATCTCAACTTGGCACTATTTGTAACCCATATCTGATAAGAGTAATCAATGAAAGACCCCTGGGAGCATTGGAGGGGGAAAAGTCACTTCCTTTGAATTCGTAAGCCTTAATAGATATATTTGGGATCAAAAGGCAACCCAAAACAAATGGTGACACACTCTTCACCCTTTGGCGTTTTCTGCAAAAGGTACTGCGTGACGTACATAAGGCAATAATAAGGCATAATAATATGGCAATTTACGCAGGATAGTCTTATATTAGTAATTTACCTGAAGAACCATGGACGCTTGTAATAGCTTCCGTCGAAACATTATAGCCTGGGACGAGTGACCACGTGATGAATCTTGAAGCATCTGATGGGCATCTTCCCAAGTGCAAGAAATCTAGAAGTCAAGACAATTGTTTTGTGTGGATCGTAAAAGAAATCTCTTTTCTATTGCCTTTCATGCATTACGGGAAGCGAGGAAGAAAAAACGAGTTTATTTATAGCTAATAACGTAAGCACACACAGAAATAACGTATCCTGAATAAAATAAAGAGAAAATCTCGATTTGATACTACACAAAGAAAAGGTACTGAAGCAAGTGCAAAAAATCCATATACGTAAAACAGAAATATCTTTTGAAAATTGTAATTGAAAAAGCAAGCGCCAGTTGTATTTTAGATTTGTTTGAAAATGCAATATTAATTTTTCTCTGTGACTTGTAATTGTGTAAATTACAATATTTTTGAAGATGTTATTTTAACAGAGTATATTCTGGGGAGCAGTAGCCTAATGGTTTGTACAGTTGTACTGTAGCCAAGTGCTACCGGATTGGATTCTCAAAGCGGACAAAAAAAGTTTGGGACTTTACAACAGAAAAAGCAACTGCACCGTAACCAAGAGTTCCGGGTTCTTTGGAACTTTGGAACCCCACAAAAGAAAAAGCCATTGGTTGGCGTCAGGAAGGGGATCCGGATAAGAAATTCCTCACTGTTAAAACAAGCCCCCCTCAAATAGGATCGTCTGAGGCCAGTTCTCAGAAAACGACGTTAAAAAAATCTTTTCAAAGGTCTATTGTGCAAAATTTGCAGTTACCTTGGATAGCCAGAAATATTCTTGGGTTATTGATTTTGAGTAACTATCATCAACTTCTACAACTGGTAAATTCTCATCAACAGTAACCAAGACACGTTCATCTTCTTCGTTATAAAGTAACGCGGCAAGATACACTCCTCTTCTGTTAAAAACAAAACACAACAATTTATATCAATTTCTAATCCCCTGTTTTCCAATTACGGTATTACATAACAGAAAAAACACAAATCAAAAAAATAATCTTTAATAGGATTAAAACGGACACCGCATCCATTGTAAATCAGTTGTAACTTCACCTTGTATTATCACGTCGCTTCTTAAAAGAGAAATATTTACAATGTTGTCATATGCAAGCGAATACTCACAGCTGATGACACTTTGGAATATACTACCACAAAGAGTTCCTTTGACCCATTTCGTCACAGGAAACTAATCATACTATATAAACTTTCAAGTATTTCGACAATGTTTTTGAGGCCTCTAACACGTCAATATATTTGACGTCTTAAAAGCACAAAACGAAATATGATACAGGGTGCAAATGTCAGTTAAAATTACAGAAACATTCCAGAAAAATAAACTGGAATTAACATTTGGATTTCATGCGGGGGAAGGCAGGGGTGGCAAAAATTTTCACCATAAAGTTCAAAAGTTTTAAAAGTCGGAGTACCACTACCGTTTTGGAAGGCAGGTTACGGATAGTATAATACTGTTTTAGGTTAGAGCTAAGTGGCAGTTCGATAAATCTTATCTTTCTTTTTTTCAGTGCAAGTTAGATTTTGGCGATCTTTGTTTCACTTTACGAAAAAGCTAAACCATGAGAGAGAATTTTTATGCCATTTCAGACATTCACCAAAAACCACAACGATGTGTATGTGCTAATGTTCATATTTCGTACCCAATCGTGGGATCGGTTGATATGTTGTTTTTAACGCTACGAAAGATTGTACTTCTTGTTATTCGTCAAAACGACTTGCAGTCCTGTCTTTTATCAGCAGTAAAAACTGATAAGTTATAGAAGTTTAACATCTTTTAAAAAGCAGCTGCCATAAGAGTGAAAATGGGATTCATTAGATGAAAAAAGAGAGCTTTCCTTAACCATGTTTATGTAATGCAGTCGTGCGGAGATACGTTTCAGAAATCTCAGGTCATTTTCCCATGAGATAGTTTGCTCTCTGTCTGGACTGACGACAAAGGTGAACACAAAAAATGGGAAGGGAACGAGGAAAAAAAATATCTAAAGCACACATTTCAAATATTTATGTATAAATATAAATCCTTAGCACAGTCTGTAATAAAATGTTAACTTAGGTAAGCCACCTGCCAGCTATCATAAATATCATAGTTTCCTGACCATACAAATAAGGCGATAAGAGAATTTTTGAAAATCCAGTAGTTTATTTTCTTTTTCTTCTCCTTTCCTTCTACTACTACTACTACTACTACTACTACTACTACTACCACTACCACTACTACTACTACCACTACTACTACTACTACTACTACTACCACTACTACTACTATCACTACATCTACTACCACTACTACTACTACTACTACTACTACTACTATCACTACATCTACTACCACTATTACTACTACTACTGCTGCTACTACTACTACTACTACTACTATTACTACTACTACTACTACTACTACTACT
>RDPX01000090.1:782945-800657 GCA_003991215.1 Morbakka virulenta | reverse complement strand
ACTACTACTACTACTACTACTACTACTACTACTACTACTACTACTACTACTACTACTACTACTACTACTACTACTACTACTACTACTACTACTACTACTACTACTGCTACTACTACTACTACTACTACTACTACCACTACTACTACTACTACTACTACCACCACTACTACTACTACTAAAACAACCCTCTATCACAACAACAACTACTATCACTACTTCTACTACTATATTACTATTACTACTGCTAGTGTAATAATAATAATAATAATAATAATAATAATAATAATAATAATAATAATAATTATTATTATTATAATTATCACAACTATATCTGGCGTCGAACAGCACTATCAAGACCACAAGGACTGATGCAAGCATTGAAATAACAACCACAACCAACACCATTACTCTTTTTACCCCAGCTGGGCAAATTGCTAAAAATAACCGTAGTAAGGCTAGTACCAATAACCGTGATGGGTAGCAGGGGTAACGTTTGGCTTCAACGTTTTCAAAACTGAGAAAAAAAACAATTGTAAAAAAAGGCATTCTGGCAATCATTTGTTTGCCAATAATTACGCATACCAGAAAATCAGAGATTACTCAGATGAATTTCAATTACTAACCCTTTTATTCTTTTTAGTAACTTCGGCGCTGTGTTGAAAATTAAATTTGTATACTTGGAAAATCCTTTCATGACAGAGTTCTTTCTTCCTAGCTTCGGTGAAGTGGAGGTACCAGACGAAAATTCGCCTGATGTTGTTACTACAAAGAGACGAAAAAATAAAAAATCGATATAAATTACTAAAACAACAACTAAATAACCTTACCTTTGGTACACGTACACCCCCCTCCTCAAACAAAGTTTCTCTATTTTTTGTATGGTATAGGGTGTGTTCAAAGTTTTTGTCCTAGTACTCTTTAGGAGCGTGTACAAGAATTTTGGCACAAGAGGCCAGTGTTTAATAAAAACCTTAGCTGGGTCGGTTCCAATCTTCCACTCAAATGTGGTATGCTCCATATCTCTCCCCAATAGTTGGGCTATTATCCAAATCCACGAGCAGGGGGGTTGGCCTCGCACAGAACAATGAATTTTATTCAAAGTCTGGAGTACCCCATGGGCTCGACTAGCAAGATTTTCATATACATAAAAGGAGATAGTGTGGCAAAATATGACTGTGCTCTTTGCCAATAATACAGGGCTGTTTAATTGATAAGTAAACCTGAAAACCGTAAGCCTGAGGAACTATTCATTAACTTTTACAACTCCAAAATGAAAGAACAGGTGTAAAAACTACTCGATTGGGAACACAAAGCGGTTGTTAAGCTCTTGCGCAAAAAGAAGTGGGCACGGCACAATGTTTTCGAGGGCACCTTTTTGAGGAAAGGTGCGTATGTCTCGCCCCCTCCCAAATAAAAATAAGAAAATAATCACAAAAAAACCCAGAATCCATTATTCATGGCTAAACTTCAAAATGTAACTCAAAGTTCATTACTACTCACGCTGTAAATTCCTTTCTAATGAATTCTTTTGAAATCTACTCAATTCGCATAACAAGTCAACTAATTTCTCTCGACACCCAAAATATCTAGGGTGACTATTGTTCCATTCATGCCAAGCTGTAACGACAAAACAAGATCACTACAATGTTTAAATCAAATGCCAAAGCGAATAAAATAATCGAAAACACAATAGAAATTAAAAACCCCCGAATCATCGTAGCTGATTCAGTCCCAAGATCTTAGAAGCTCTAACCACTCTTCTTCTTATTATTCTATATTATTCTAAGTAATTTTAAATGTATTAGCGCTAAGGCTACTTGTTCATACCACCCTAAGCCACAAAAAAATCGACTATAATGGTAAGGGCATGTGGTGAGGAGAGATGTGGGGACGACCGAGCGCTGATGGAAGGAAAATATCAACGAGGTCATGGTAGTGAAAGGACTGAGAAAGGAAGATGCACAGGACCAAACGAATTGGAGAAGTAAAATTCGCTTCGGCGATCAGTAAAGAGAGAAGTTGACTGAAAAAGAAAAAGGAAAGAACCTAATTTTATAAGGAAAGCTACAAAAGTAAATTAAGAAGGGCCTTCCCAACCATGTACTATATAACAGCTACTTAAGCGATTTGATTTTAAAGGTGTCACTTGCCATTTAGCAACCATGGAAGATCAAAATAAAACATGAAAAAGGTGAGCATTAGGCGGAAATGAAAAAAAATTCTACTTTGCGATCAACACAAAATGTTCCAGGCATGTCAGATAATCTTCGAACCCACGAGTAATAAGTGGACCTCTCTACATATAATTTATGTGTACAGAGTAAAGATAATCAAAGAAGATTTTTGCTTATACAATAGACTACTCATATCCTGCCGTTATCTAAGAGTTTCATTCCCTACGGCGATCAGTAACCATGTAAAAGTAGTCATTGAGACTGAAATGCCTGTATACCTCAATGCCGTATATTCTTAATTAACATATTTTTACGGTGTTTTTATCGTAACGGGTTAGAATGACCACCAGGTGGTAAAACGTTACTTCCACGTTCAGTGACAAGGAGAATTGCCACAAAATAAAAAAGGATAAAATAACAGTAATAATGGTGTACATGTAAACACTAATTAGAAATCTTTCTTGATTTGGTACCTTAAACGCTACAAAGAATATATATATATATATATATATTTGAAAAACTAAATATACAAAAGAGGCAGAGAGTACTAACTGCACTATTGCAGTTAGTATATATTTTTTTAACCAAAAACTCTTTTTTCCCCTCCAAGATCGTTATTATTAGCTTTGTTGTTTATCTAGCGTTCCTGTTTTATAAAAGTACAACAGAAATAAAATGCGGTTTCATTGTTTCCTGATTACATCGCAACGCTTAAAAGATGTTATACGCCCATGAATAGGACAAAGAAAACCCGCAGCTTATTTCTGGATAGTTCATCGGACCCAACCATGCTGTGTCCTCCTCTCTTGGTATTCTTGTATGCTGACTTCCCTATTCTGTCGATTAGTTGCAGGTAAGCAGTTTTCTCTGCTGCCAATGTACCTCAAAGAAAGTTTGTATGCAACTCAATAATTTTAATAAAAGTCTGGCCTCAATGTTATCAAACGGTGCATTCTTCCTACTTTTTAAATCTCACCCTATTTTTGCCAAATGTGTTCTATTGCAAGTAAAATTTTGCCTTTTTAGTGTGTTAACGACGGCCTTCGTTAAAAACGGGTAATTTTAAGGCTCAGTGGATTAATACGGTGCGCTAAAAGAAATAAGCTTTTAAAGCAGCGAATTGACTGATTTACGCCTCGGCCTCACGTTGAATAGTTTGCCATGTCTCTTGTTTCGATAGGTTAAAACGAACTAAATGTTTGTATTACGATCAGTATCAGCTATCAACCCAATAAATAACATAAAGTATAAATAAAACCACGAATAAAATACCATTCCATAAAGACGACTTCATACATAAGCTACCACATCCTTTTTCAGATTTCAATAATATGAGAGAATTCAATTCCATGCCATCGTTGCCTTTAAATGACTTGTAAAATGTTAGCAAGACAAGAACAATTTTTTAGATTTTACTTACATGATGGAATGACGTATGGCGGATCAGGATAAGCTGGTGCTCCAAACCCTTTCATATTGCCAGCACAAACACGAATGAACCAAGGCACGTTCTAGTGTCAAAATAGGAAAGGAATGTGTCAGTGGATACCAATCCACTCAAAACAGTAAAAAATACAACTAATAAATCCACAATAAGCTAATAAGTTAAAGGTTATCTATTCAGTATTTTGATATATTTGCCTTACCACAATTGTCTATTTAGAACGCCGACCCCGCAGTTCAACATTCTTTCAAACTCAATTTAACGATAAAACCGTATCACTGAAAAACACGAAGCCGTCCAAATATGACTCTTACTTTATATATAAAGTCTACGTTATACTTCTTTCATGATGACCTTTGACAGCAAAGTACAATTAAACGGTAGTTATATTAGTTATAGAGTTATATTAGTCGCTGTTTTCCTCTTCATTTAGTGCTTAGTCCAAACAGGATGTTGATGGTCATTCATAGCCTATATAAATGTCCCATTTCTGGTAACGGGCAAGATTGCATCTTCCTTCATGTCAACAGTCTTCACTATTGTCTTCACATATTAGCCTCTTGTTTTTCTGCAAAAGATAAACCCAGACACTTATCATATTCCAAAATCTCTTTCGGAATAACGTGCCTTTAATAACTTTCGTTTATATCTTTTTATCGTTTCTATCAGTCTTGGATTTGTCTCAAATGCTTATCTCATTATCATTTCCTTTGTATAAGATCACCTTCTTTCTTGATACCGGTACTCAACAACAATAGGGTATTTCAACTCCTCTAATTTTGTTGTGAATAGATTTGCAACTGAATCAATTTTACATCCACATTTAAGATCAAATACAGGCAAAGGTTCAAAACTGTCCCGTTTTCATACGAAGATTTTTGTTTGTGCATCTTTTGTTTCGTTTTATAAATATTACCTTTGCTACTCATACACTTCCTATTCACACCTCTTCTTTTATCTTGTACCGTGTTCCAACCGACCTCATTCTAAATTTGGGGCTTTCTGTCTACTGCTTTTTCACGATGCATGAACTAAAGCAATACTAGATAAGTTAAAAAAATACAGTTTTTGTATATTTTTCATATTTTTACCTACGATACATAACCAGAATATGGCAAGTCAATTCAAATTGCATAAAAAGACATTTTGTAAATAAGTTGACAGAAAATCAGTTTCAAAACATGTAGTATCAGAAATCGTCTATATCAAGAGGGGTATATTCTTTATTACTTCAAATGGCCACAAAAGAACCTCATATCTGCGATGACATTGCAAACTTTGAAGCTCCATTACAAACTAAAGCTTTTCAGAAATTACATAGAAGATAAACAGATAGTCCGACTGGGAACAATACCTAAACATCTCATTTCGTAAAACAAATGTTTCACAATCCCTTCTATTTAAACTGAACTTCCCTCTAGATTTTCTTTACTTTGATAACACGAAAAAAGAAAATAACAATATTGAAAAGATACACAAGAAGTTGATTGCCTGCCTTGTTGTTAAGGTCGGGTAGTTTCTGGAGTAATTAGAACGGGTAGACCATGTCCCACAAATGTATGGAAGGCAGGTAAATTTCTTCTTATTTTTCAACACTCGAAGACCTGATCAGTGAACAAATTGTTACAAAAACAATCAAAGCTATCGTGGGTGGAACTCATTAAATTTTCAAGGAATGATGAGCTCAAAAGCAGTGACGTCGTCACGCCCATGCACAGTGGTGTTAAAGCCGCAAAATACGAAGAATGTTCTGTCAAAATGCAAATTGAGATCCTCAAAGATTACCCCACATAACTGAAAGTACAGACTGGAGTTCTTTTTGGTCTATGTTTTACAAAGGACATGTTATTAATGCTAACTGAAACAAGAAACAACAACAGCAACTGTAGCAATAGCATTAACACCAGTTCAATCACCTTTTCTAAATGGGTAATAGTGTATTGCAGATTTCGCATATCCAGCAACTGGTAATCACCATCGATTGTGTTAAAAAATTCATCCCGGCTCCATTCGACTGAAAAAAAAATTCAATGTTTTCGTCATTTATAGCAAAAAAACTCAAGAGGTTATTATAACACAAAGGCAACCATGCTCAGTACCTTACTTACTTACTTATTCCCTCGAGATCAAGTCCGAGTGGTATTTCACACAATTTTAATTCTAGTGACTCGTGCAACATGCAACAACATTTAACTGAAAGCCAACTTCGGCGCAAAAATGCGGAACTGCTTTCAGGTCTCGGATAACCACTTACTCACCCAAAAAATTATTGTTTTCTTTTTATCCGAAAAAAAATTATATTTTAAGTGATAGCATTCCTGTGATAGCTAACTTACTTCAGAACTTTTGTTTCATCAAAGATTTTAATTGCCACACGTTTATCTGAAACTAAAGAAATGAATTGATAAAGACACTCGTTGTGTAGACAGGCCGTTATTGTAGAAAACTATTGGAAATCATCAATCGCGGAATGAAAGCAATTTTTGTGACTCATGTGCTCACTTATTTGGCACAAATCTGTGATCGAAAACTATTAATAACCATAACTGTTTTTTCCTTTCCTTTCAAGACATGTTGCTCGCACTAATATCCTCAGCATATATATTTTTCCAACATTTCCAACCCTCCCCCCCTATTATTCAAGAATCTGAGTAAGAACCGGGGAGTACTAAATTGTGTTCAGCAAAAAACCTCTCTCTCTCTCTCTAATACAAAAAAAATCAATTAACGTCGTTAGCCAATTAATGAATCGGAATTAGTGAGTTGATGAGTACTGTTATTTTTAATTACACTCAATTCCTGAAAAAAACAGCATATTACAAACAAAATTACGAAGCCTCACCGCAAATTTAAGCATGCCAGTTAAACAAAAACAAAACTTTAAATCCTTTTTACGATTACGATTTACGCAGGTATTTCAATGCTTCTGGCTACACGATTTATGAGGTAAACATCTCTTTCCTTTTCCCTATTAACAAATGATCAATCATTGAAAATTCCAGGGGTTTTTTTTTGGGGGGGAGGGGGTTCAAGTTCATAAACCTTCACATATCAAAAATGACATTTTCAACTTTTAGCATGTTGCAGCTGGTGTCTAAATGGGTTAACAGGCTTTCTGTCTATCACCAGAATAATTTGATATTCTTGGTGGATAGGTATCCGCTACAAAACACGCCCACTTCAATGTCAAACTCTCTTTTAAGCAAGAAATGACAAAGTTACCGGACATATTGTGCAAAGCGTAAAAAGTACAAACAATGTCCGTCCCGCCCCCTTTCCAATCCTTTACAAACAAAAGCAATATATCTGTTGCTATGACAATGTCCATGCTGAAAAATATTGTATTCTTGCACTTGCTGCAACAAGGATAAAAAGAAAGACGGAAAGACAGCAAATGACATCCAGCGCATTCGAATGTCTTTTGGAAGTAGGTCAAGAAATGAAACATTTACAACTATTCTAGGGTAATTCTTTTCTTTATCAAGATGTCCACATAAAACACTCGAAATGATCGGAAGCACGGCAATTAATTAATTATAGCTGACAATTAATTTGAACACTCATTGCACATGTCTGCTGCAATACCTACCAACATAACTGAGTTTTGAGTTATGCAACAGATAAATAAATAAATAAATAAATAAATAAATAAATAAATATAAATAATATTAGCTGACGTAATCTAAATTTCTGATGTAGTAAGTCGAGTGAAGGCAGTATGGGAAGTGACGCTCAGCATATTTTCATGACATCGAACAAAAATCCGAAGAATAACATTGGTGATCAACTATATCATTGTTAGTTTCTAAAGAAGTTTTGTGCATTATCTATCACAAGATCAATAAAATATTACTATAACAAACACCATCAATTCTGTGTACTGGTTTTCTAAAGCTTTTGTCATGATTGGCGAATACTTATGTCATTTCAATATAGTAAAGCCAGCTGTTGTTAAAAGACCTGAGGCTGAATTCCGTCATGTTGCCATCTCTCTGTCTATTTTCTCATGTCTCATAATGCCGCAGGGCTAGGCAACTCCAATAACTGTCCTCAAAAATATTCGTTTAACCGATAAAGATTTAATCTGGTAAACAACATCTCTCTTAGCGATCTCATCATTGGGCGAAATATGAAAAACAAACAACCTATGCGTATTTCCATGTAATCTAACATACATAAGTATAGTAGTCACGACATACTTTTAAATTTGGTAATAATATCCTTTGTACCATGGCGTTCCGGTGTTACTATGACAATGACTGAGTTATCAGACAGTGGAGCAACTGAAACAACTGGGATATCGACAGGAGGCCCTAAGAGAAAACAAAAATCCTAAACTTTAAAAACAAATAGGTAAGGCTATTGACAATAGCATAGCAAAAAAACAACTTAAAGAAAAATATCATGACTTGTTTACGGCTAAACTAAATTAAAAAAACAACAACATTTAGTATATAGTTTAAATCAAGTCCTACAGTGGAAACTCAAATAATATTTCCCAGTAATGTTGGAAAAATACTATTACAGTGTGTTGCGTTGTTTGGAGATTTTGTACCCGGTCCTATTAAACTTTTCACAACGTTGTTTTTTTTTAAATAACGCATCATTAATAACTCTCCAGAACCTTAAATATGTTANGTGTACTGGTTTTCTAAAGCTTTTGTCATGATTGGCGAATACTTATGTCATTTCAATATAGTAAAGCCAGCTGTTGTTAAAAGACCTGAGGCTGAATTCCGTCATGTTGCCATCTCTCTGTCTATTTTCTCATGTCTCATAATGCCGCAGGGCTAGGCAACTCCAATAACTGTCCTCAAAAATATTCGTTTAACCGATAAAGATTTAATCTGGTAAACAACATCTCTCTTAGCGATCTCATCATTGGGCGAAATATGAAAAACAAACAACCTATGCGTATTTCCATGTAATCTAACATACATAAGTATAGTAGTCACGACATACTTTTAAATTTGGTAATAATATCCTTTGTACCATGGCGTTCCGGTGTTACTATGACAATGACTGAGTTATCAGACAGTGGAGCAACTGAAACAACTGGGATATCGACAGGAGGCCCTAAGAGAAAACAAAAATCCTAAACTTTAAAAACAAATCAAGAAGAAAAGGAATCTTTAGAACACAATTAGGTAAGGCTATTGACAATAGCATAGCAAAAAAACAACTTCAAGAAAAATATCATGACTTGTTTACGGCTAAACTAAATTAAAAAAACAACAACATTTAGTATATAGTTTAAATCAAGTCCTACAGTGGAAACTCAAATAATATTTCCCAGTAATGTTGGAAAAATACTATTACAGTGTGTTGCGTTGTTTGGAGATTTTGTACCCGGTCCTATTAAACTTTTCACAACGTTGTTTTTTTTTAAATAACGCATCATTAATAACTCTCCAGAACCCTTAAATATGTTAACAAAACTAGCTATGGTCAGGTTACATATATGCCAAACAGTGATACAAGTAAAAATGGCGTCTGATTTATGCTTGTTCTTCCTTTTCAAAATTAACACGTTTATTGATAAATACAAACTACTTGGCTATTGTGTACAACAGTATATTCTGTAAGCACAATCGAACAACATAAACAACATATAAAGAAAGAAACAAATGAAATACATAGATGTATAATGAACATATTACGGTCATTATCAATTAACGCTGACGAAAGCACCCACAAACGAAAAATAAACCAAACTGCATAAGAAATAATCATGCAAGTCAAAATCAGGAATTACCTCAATTAACAGCTGCATAATAACATAATAGTACTTAGGATTAATAGAAAAATAACTATGAATGTCATGCTTATAGGAGAACAAGAATAAATACGTCTCAAAAGTTATCACTTGATGACCTAGATGCATCCTTCGCTACACAATTTTCATTGACTAATTCATTGAAACTCTTTACTCAGACTCCGCCGTTAAAGTTTAATGAATACAACGAAAAAACATATCTGAAGCCTTGAATAGTAAAAACTATTATGGGTTACAATAGTTTGATGATACACACAAAAAAATCATTTGTAGAAATATACCTAAATTATTTAGTCCATTTTGCATAATTCTTAGCATATATAATCGCCACTCCCATTCACGAAGCAGTCGTTCAATATCCTTTTAATCAGAGAAAGAAAATTAAGAAATGGTATAAAATACAGTAAAGCATATACCCAGCGGCTGTTTCATATCTTTATAAGCTCATCTAATCACACTTAGGTGGTTCGCAAAATTTGGTAACGGTATGACGTCACATTTCTATGACAATTCAATTTGGGTACAATGCCATTGATCTTTTCAGTTTGGTGCTGATGATGAGTACTTTCAGTGTTTTCATTATGCTGCTTTAAAACCATCATAACTTCGTTGTTTGTATTTTTCAAGTAATGAAATGATTTTCCTCAGTTGGATATCGTCATTGGTTTGATAATCTTTAAAAAGCCATCATTTTTATTGTAAAGTGGGTAACAATACCGTATAATAGTTGAATGAAATGGAAATAAAATGTAATTATGGTGAATTAAATGATAATACATCGCAAAGAGATGAAAAACAAAACACTAAATAAACAACTAAGTTGATAACAAACCAGGCCAGGCCATTCCGATACACCGTAGAAGTCTTGATGGTCAAGAAAAGAAAAGTGGTTTTTCTAACAAATTAACTGATTAATTAGCATTATATTTACACCAGATTGGTAGGGCGGCAAGGTTACAATGGGTTTTCTTATCTTACTGAAGTCAATTATGTATCAGCAAGGTTTATCTCATTATTTTAAACATTATTTGGGCTTGGCAATATCCTGTACTATTTATGACCAAACGATTAAAACTGAATCCCAAGCTTAGCTACAGTTCAACAAAATCAAGTGAAAATGCAAACGTCTATGTATTGGCCTCACATCTTTAAAATGTTAGATTAAAACAACAAGAAATGAGATATTGTGCATAACAGAACTTCATGCTCAAATTACGGTACAAGACAAAGAAAAACAACTTTATTTCACTATGAATTGTGCGATAATCTGCTTTATAAAAGAAGCACGTAATTAAAAATATTTTTGGCTGCCTGACTCATCAAAATCTGGTCAACCTGAGAAGTAATAAAAAACAGCGCTTGCCTGGGGCACTTTCTAAATCTGACCACCATTACACACCACCACAAGAACTACTAGTTCTAAAACAGAGAAGACAGTAGGTTTGTTTGTTCTTTAATCTTAATACGCGTTTCCCTAATTCTGTGATGTAATTTAAGCCTCGCTTTCAAAACGAGACCCGTATGGACATGGATATTAGAGATTGCGGCAGTAGCTCCTTAAAAAAGTAAACAAACTACTTCATTGTGAGTTGTATTTAAGAAGTTAGAAATATTACAAACCTTTTAGAAGAAAACATATTATTTATTTCCTAAACTACTGTTAAATCAAGAACATGCTTAATATAAATTCGAGTTTTTTCCCACCAGAAGAAGTGAAAACAGGAGGACGATCAATATACTGCTGTGTACCTGAATGTGGAAGTTCTTTTTATAATAGTAAGAAGGAAAAAACAAATATTGCACTATTTTCTTTTCCTAATAAAGATACCAAACCAGATCTTCATAAAGCTTGGAGTAAAGAAAAATTAAAATATAGAAGGAAAGGAGGTGCTGATAAATTTGAAATCAACAAGTATACTAAAGTATGCCAGTTGCATTTTAAGCCAGAGGAAATAAAAGTTAGCATGGGTCGCGGTATTAAAACTTTGAAACCTGGGGCCATTCCAAGTGTATTTACCTTTAAAAAGCCAAGATTAAGTAAATCTAGAAAGTCGCCATTAAAAAGACAAAAACTATTTGTTACTCCCTCTGAGGAAGAAGGACTTGATAATGAAGCAGTAGGTGAACAACTTGATTTTCAAGAAGAAAAATGTAGCAGTTGTGAAAGGTTAAAATCAGAAAAATTACTTATTCAAAAAAAGTTTGAACAATGCGAAGAAAGCTGCAAAAAACTTTTAGAAGAAAATAAAAACCTCAAATTATTGAACACAAATTTGAAAAATCATGTATTTACATATGATAATATACAGAATAATGACATATTGTTCAAGTCTTTTACTGGTATAAGAAAAGAAAAGTTTGATATTTTATTTACCTACTTAGATCCAGGAGCAGAATGTGAAAATATCAAATATCATTATCCTACTAATAAACCAAAATCAGAAGATAATTTACCTGAAGATTTGATATCATCACCATCATTTTTGACTCCTGAATCTAAACCTGGACCGAAACCAAAAATGAAACCAGTTGATCAGCTATTTATGTTTTTAACATGGCTAAGACTTGGTTTTACGTTAAAGTTTACATCATGGTTGTTTAACACTCCACAATCTACTGTTTCTAGATACCTGATCACTTGGTCCAATTTTGTTTACCTTAAACTTGGTGCCATTCCAATTTGGTCTAATTTGGAACAACTTCAGAGAAACATGCCAAAAAGTTTTAAAGAAACTTATCCAACTACAAAAGTGATAATAGATTGTACTGAGTTATATTGCCAAAAACCTTCAAGTCTTACTATTCAAAGTAGCTTATTTTCACACTATAAGCATCATGTTACATACAAAGGATTAGTTGGTATAGCTCCATCAGGTGCAATATCATTTGTCAGCGAGTTATTTAATGGATCTATCTCTGATGTCGAAATAGTCAAACGCTCAGGATTTTTGCAAAAGGAACTATGGGAAAATGGTGATTCTGTAATGGCAGATCGGGGATTTACGATAAAAGATTTACTACAACCTATGGGTGTATCCCTTAATATTCCAGCCTTTCTCAGTGGTAGAAGTCAGCTTTGTCATGAAGAAGTTATAGAAAGTCAGACAATTGCAGCTGTAAGAATTCATGTTGAACGTGCTATACAACGAATTAAGAAGTATCGACAAATACGAAACGAAATACCACTTGTACTTCATGGCACAGTAAATCAAATTTGGACTGTTAGTTGCTTATTATGTAATTTTATGGATCCCTTAATACAGCAGTAATATATATTGTTATCACATTATACCATTCTTCATAAGAAAATTAGTTTAGCTTCAGTGTGCCTTTCAAGAGTAAAAGGTCAGACGAAATTACATAATTATAGATACAATTTTTATGAAGTTGTATAATGTGGTAACAAGTGATTTTTATAAAAATAACCTAATTTATCAATAAGATCCATGAAGTAGGATTCATCAAAATCGACGTTCACCATTATAATACCTTGGTACACATATACAATAAATAAACATTGTGTAAGCCCAGATAAACCCAAAGCTATCTGTACTTGCGTATAATAACCAAAAGCATGATCCTTTTTTTAAAATAGTTCACCATTCGGCAATGAACCAATGTAAAATTTCTCATCATTCATTAAATCATTAGGATTAACGTTTCTTTTTGTGTAAGGGCACTTTACTTCCATCAAAAATGAACCCGACTTCGTAGAAACAAGACTATGAAGAGCAGTTTTCATAACAGGATATTTTACTGTCTCTTTGTTTCCTGGAACACCCCATTTTCTAAGTACACTAGTACATGCTCTTTCAGTTGGTACTACCTTCAATGAATGCAATGAGTATTCTGCCAGTTCGAAGAGTAAAGCCATTACATGGTTGCAATACCCACTTAAACCAGCAGGACAGTTACATTTTGCTTTATCCACCTCACTGTTTTTTCGGTTAATAATAATCCTCTACTTGCCTCTGCAGTTTTTTCATGCTTGCTCGACATGAAGCTTTGGCTATAAAATACTTTAAAGTTCGTGCAGTAAACAAACTTTCCGATAAAATGTAACGTTCCTGTTTAAACTTAAGCCCTCTTTCTAATGTTTTTTTAATATGTAACCTTTTTATTTTGCCACACTTCCCAACATGGAGGTCTATTTCTCGCCTAGTAAATACTGGAAGAAAATCCAGAGATTTTCCCCATGTCAAATTTTCTTTGGATTTGTTATCTGTAATTAACGTAACGTCCAGATCAGCATTTATATCTCGTAATAACAAATTTTGAACATTTATATCCGAAAGAGATCCACTAAAATTGACAGTTGCCTCAGGTTTTTTAATAATTATAAGAGTTTCGAGTTCTATCTCCGCTTCCTCCATTTTTGTTTATATTTTTGTCCATATGGGTCTCGTTTTGAAGTCGAGGCTAACATTACATCATAGAATTAGGGAAACGCGTATACGCCCTAAACTGTCAATAGTGATAAAGACAAGGTCTAATCAGTCAAAACACACTCAAAAACATCCTTTAAAAAACCAGTGTGTCCTGCACCAATCTATTTTAAGTCCCTTTTTAGACACGGTTGATTACCTTCAAAGAGAGGTTGGCAGACAGGGAGACTGAAAACGAACTTCAAGAACTCAGAGCCTATTTGCCGCTGTTACATTCGACAGAAAGTACTATGTTCAAGATTGTGTATGTGAAGTTTTGCACTTAGGCAGAACATTTTACTAATTTCGCTGCAATATGATAAATTAACTCTTAATAGACATCCCAACGTCAAATTTTCAGTCCATTCTCTAACGGAAGCAATAATATCGAGATACCACCAATGGCAACGGCGTAATCAATAGGAAAATATTTCACAGGAAGGTATTCTCTAAGAACAAGTGAAATTAATCAGTTAGTTTTAAATGACACAGGTATGCATCCTGAAACGCCCTATACGATGTTCTGCTCACATCCGGTAATTTTGACAGTAAATAAGATAAAGACTTCTATGCGAAATTAAGATCACAACAACAATGTAATGCTTTTTTTAATTCTACTTTGGGAAAGCAACGTGAAAAGGTACTTCTGCATTCAAAAGTCTCGCCTCTTCAAAACTTTTAAGGTCTGAAGATTGTAATTAATAATTCCAAACATTTGAATAAGTCTTTTCTTTTTCTGTCATACCGTACCTTCACAGTTCCATACACCTAGTGGCATTATGCCTTTTATGGTTCTTAATCACAAAAAACAACAACAAACAAATGAATAAAAAAAACCTGAAACCCTGATCTATTACTGATGCACATTGATGCTATTTCTAATAAATACAACACTTACTTTCATGTCATTTTTATTAGTAAAATTATAGGAACTTAACGAAGAAATATATTCACAAGTGAACTATGGTGTTATTTACTTGTGCACACAATCTTGATCATCCACACAGCTAAAACTGCGTTATTAGTATGTAGAAAACATGCCTTAATTACCATCAGTTAAAAATCGCCTCAGAAAGAATCCAGATCAAATTCACAAACGATCTCAGCAAGATGCCTTTGATTATGAAAAACAAGCAATCACAGGGACCGGGGCTGGAAACAGGTAAAACATGGTATGCTAAGAATTTGTAGGATGCACATGTAATATTACATAGAAATAGGACAATTTTAACTACCTTGACGTCCGTTACAGAATTAACAATTGCTGCTGTGTGATCATTTACTTTCGAATCTGCTTTTTCTATTAGTTGCTCCAGATGTCTTTCACGATACTCCGGTCGAACAACTGTAAAATATTTTTAAAAATTCAAAATTATTTATTCCACAGTCTGCTATACTGTGGCGCCTTTAGATACTTTAATAGGGATAAATAAATTATCATTAAAAATAAGAGATCCATTCAAATCAGTTGCAGTTGTCTCTTAACACTCTGAAGAATCCTGATTTGAATGTATGCGTTTGCCACTCCCAATATACCTCTTCTCTTCTCATAACAACATAGTTGGTTAGAGGCATGATGCGTAGCTACAATTCAAACTTACAACTATGTATAAAATAGCAGAATGTCAGATAACAAGACCAAGGAAAACAATCTTGATACTTACTGGTGAGTACCAAAATAATCAGCTGCACGTTAATGTATCAACTGGTAAGATCTGCCTTGGATCTAAAGTATTCTTTGACTTGATGCACAGGTGTGATAACAGATAAGTAGGGTATACGCCCTTAAAATTGATCGATAGTACAAAATAAATCTGTGCCTAGTACATACTGAGAAATATCTTACGTTTATCGACTCTAGCCAAAATAAGAGTACAAAGCTATTCTCAAATTAGTTTTTTCTGATTCAACTATGCCACACTTTCTATTGCTCAACGGCACACTAAGTGTAGGAGGACTTTTTTTTGGTAACCTCCAAAGTCTCCCTTTTGAATAAAAATATGGGGTGCTTTTAAACAGTTGCCCAGGCTTTGTAAGGTGAATCATGTATCAGATGGCATCAACATATCTTACGTTCAGGTTTGTTAAAAAGGTAGACTGTATGTTCACCATGGCAGTTTAACAAATCAACAACACCTAAAGGGTTAGAAAATTGATCAACAGATCTTTCAGTTCTTGTCATAAGGTCTTCTTAAAATACACAAGCAGGTAAAACAACATCAACAAACAAAGAGCAGTAAATGCTTGGTTACAAGTACGAATTACCTTAACCTTTGGCACGACGACAGTGCAAATAGGCCCAATGATGCAAAGAAAAACCTCTGGACCATTTACAAAGAAATCTGAAGTAAACTCTTGGTATTCTGTACCGACTGCCAATTAAAATAAATCTTCCCTTCCATTCATAGGATAGTCTGTGTTGTGTATCTCTTCTGCTGTATGTCTGAGAATGACAGGCCCAACTCTTATTTTCGTATGGTCAAAACGATTTAATGCTGTTGTAATGAGCAAAGTGGAATTATGACAAAAATTCTTTGGATTTACCCTAACGGGCGTCTAAAATGCGCTTTTCATCATGCAGGTCTCCTAATTACACTATTTCGTGGTTTAACTCATTAACATCACTGCTTGGACTGCCAGTAGAATAATAAAAGGGGTCTGGACCTACAATTCAAATTTAATAACCAACTATAATACGAGTAACCACATACAGTTATTCTAGTTGATATTTTAGTCGGGAAGTCAAACAGAGACTGACACAAGTCACCAAAACTAAACAAACCTGAACAAAACTGCATCTAAGTCTCCTGTTTTTTGTGGTAATGGTAAAACCGTAAACTTTGAACGGGCACGTGTTAAATTAATGCCTGACGGCCGTACAGGGGGTATTGTTTAAGCCCCTTACAGCTGGCTTGTAGTGATGTCATTTAAGGTACCAGAAGAAAAAAAAAGCAATAAAACGTACTAAAAGCAAGGACTATAATGATTAAAGATCCTCTTTGATAAAAATAAAACGGGAAGTTTTCAAATATCTTGAAATAGTTGCATAAAAAAAAACAAAAAAAACTTCAAGTTACTTACACGCAGGGTTCTCAATGGCACCATGCAACATCAAGAACTGAGCGATTTCTTTCTCGCCATTCATCAAAGCGACATCCAGTGGTGTAAAATGATCTGTATTCAAGCTAAAAGAAAAGTACTTTGATTAAATAGACAAAGGTTTTGTACCGAAAGCAAGGTTATAGAAAATGGATACCATCGCACCTTACTTATTCGAACATGCAGTTATTCAAACTCCTCATTTATTCGAAAAAAATCTTTACTCCTTCAGCTTTCGCTAGAAAACTCGTATTTTCCCTCCGAATTCCTTAATTATTGGAAAATAATTATGTTTATTATCATTATTATCATCATCATATTAATAATATAATAAAAATAAAAAAAAATATCCAAAATAAGCAAAATATTTTCGAATTGTGCGTAAAATATCGCTAAAATAAAACTTTGAGGATTTTGCATCGGCTAAAAAACGATGCCAAAACCTTGGTCTCGGGCGAATAATAATAATAATAATAATAATAATAATAATAATAATAATAATAATAATAAATAAAAATAAAGACTGTGGAAACTGAAGAAAGTAGAAGTTGTCCCTATTGCTATTGGAGCTCTGGGATCTGTGACCAAAGGATTTGAAAAGTGGGTTGAAAAGCTTGGGATTCACTGCAACTTAGGAGTACTTCAAAAGACAACGTTGTTGGGAACAGCCAGGATTTTGCGAAAAGTACTGGAGTTTTGAGAAAGAAAATGCTGGTAGCCCATGGTCATTTGTTATGACCCGCCTGTCAGCATAGAACTCGGGAATAAAAACAGCCAGACACAAAATGTGAAAAA
>RDPX01000090.1:761018-777897 GCA_003991215.1 Morbakka virulenta | reverse complement strand
ATAATCATGGACAACTTTTAGCATCCAATGTAATAATCATGGACAACTTTTAGCATCCAATGTCATAATAATGGATAACTTTAGCATCCAATGTAATAATCATGGACAACTTTTAGCATCCAATGTAATAATCATGGACAACGTTTAGCATCCAATGTCATAATCATGGACAACTTTTAGCATCCAATGTAATAATCATGGACAACGTTTAGCATCCAATGTAATAATCATGGTCAACTTTTAGCATGCAATGTCATAATCATGGACAACTTTTAGTTTTCGTTACGCTAATCATAAGCAACTTTTACGATTCAATATAATTATCATAAACAACTTTACCATCCAATAAAATCATCAACCAATTTTTAGTATTGGATATACTAATCATATGTAAGTTTTAATATATTTAATACAACAATCGTGGACAACGTCCTGAAAAGAATTTTCTATTCTCACGTTTTTGTTTGGAATATCGTGTTACTGTTTTTATAATACCTCTCTTTTAAATATTAGTTCGGGGGAAAAACCTAGAACTTTATCATACACTATCCAAAAAGAACCTGAAAAGTCGTGTCTAATGTGTCATGTTTTTATTGTTATACTGCAACAAACCATATTTAACTCATTCCTTTGATCAAGAAAAGCACTTTTTAGGGCTTTATAGTGCTGGGGTTCAACATCAGTTGTTTATAATTTTGAAAATATGTCTCGAAAGAAAATAAATAGCATCAATCCTACATTCGGATTTTAAACAGAACAATAACACTACCCTTAATTAAGAGAGTAGGTTAAATTTTCAGGTTTCAGTTCAGAATTAAGTGGAATTTAATAGCTATTTTATCAGCTGTGGTCCGATTCAACAAGATTTTAGTTATTGTGAAAAAAATGCATAATGGATCTATGCAATCCTTCGTCTCTCCATCTTGGTTTGTGCTTTCCAAATTCAAAGAACTGTCTTGGGTTAGGGTGTAAAAAGCAATATATAATAAAATTTGTAGGATTTAACATATCCCAAGTCACATGCAAAAACAACAGCTATTTTACTAACATGGTTTATGTATCTACTTACAATTCTGTGTCCAATTATTTTTATTTCAGATCATTGTGTTTTGCAAGGGAGTAACCTTTCAAACCACATTATACTTAAGGCATAATGAAAATTCAAAAAAGCCTTTTTTAAAATGCAACTGCGAGATTGTCAAACTCTGGCTTATGAGTGCTTTCCTACATCATAAGACTATAATGTCTTTTCAAGTCGAAGGTAATCTCCCATCTCTTGGCTAAACCTTCTACTTATCAGTATTATTATATTATATCACAGGCAAGCGCAGAAAACGGAATAAGGAGCCTCTTGTTGTAAAAAGGTTTTTCTGTTGCGGATATTTAAGTCCGAGGAGATTAGCAAATGTCTTTATAGAAAATGCTCAAAATATTGTGGATAGCAGGGCAAGTTACAAATGAAGCCATACTGAAGAAAGAATGGGCTGCAGGACGGGTGCTCCCAATTAAAAAATGAGACAGCCTGAGTTTTAAGAATAAATAATGAGAAGGGAAGAACTTGAAAAAATAATCCTCAGAGGGCGTGTCAAAGGTAAGAGATGGTGAGGAAAGCAATCGTTCAAAAACTTGACGAGCATGTGCACATGAAGGGTAGAGCAGGCATTTCTGAGTAGAACTAAAGACCGAATGTTGTGAAAAACTATGATCGCCGAAGCCCCGAAGTAATGTGGGAAATAAAAGGTTTGCAAAAAACGTAATAAGCATATCTTTTACACATTTGTGGAGAGCACCCCTCGTACAACCTTCGATGTGGCAGCGCTATATCAAAACAAAAAGGTACCACACAGTTTTGTAGTTGTAAGGGGTGCTCTAACCATGACTCAATAGCAAAATAAGTATTTATTTTAATACAATTACTTTTGAGATTCAGCAAACGCTCAGGTAAATAAAACTGAATAACACAAGAATACGACAAAGCAAACATCCTGGGCAATTTCCACTAACAGTGATCATTTTTTTAAAATTATTTGTCAGCACATATCATCTGGTATCATAACAGGTAGCCATACGTTACCTGTTGCCTTAAATTTCTCCATCGTGGATACATTATTACCCCCCCCCCCCTCCATCTTTTCATAACCACCAGTCTGTACTAGAAATATGTTTCACTTGGTCATTCCCTATGTGTATTCATTACAGTCAAATCCAAAATGAGTTTTGCGCTGGCTGTCAGTCTTGACCATTAAAGAAATATTCGCTATTTGCAAACGTGCACGCTTAAGTAACTCACAACTTAAATATATGTAGTAAAATACTTACTCGTTGATACTGCAGTCCTGTAGAGAAACTAGTCTCCTCACCTCGTCCAGGTCCTGCCTCTCTATTGAGTCAAATAAGGCTAGAGAAAAAGAAAAGTATCAGACGAGGTGTCTTAAGTAATACAACGAGATAAAGCAAACTCAAGTCGCATAAGGTCACGTATAATTAATATTCTGTTTACCATTAACATCACTGTGTCATGCAAAAACTATTTGATTACTAATTATTTTGTATACATTGTTTTTCCAAGAAATACTGTTGTCAATACTCTCCTGCCGTCGACAGTACGCCCTGAATCGGAAGAATTATGGTTTATTTCCTGACAACAGCAAATAAATCATGACAAGAGGCGTAGGAGGGTGTCAGTAGCACCTGGTTTTAATGAAAACACGTGTATAATTTACGTGTATAATTTCATTAACTAAAATGTTGTCCGCGATTTTAATCTGATAATCAACTTAATGCGACAATTTTCTTTATTTTCTACCTCAGATGCGTAGGCGAGTAAACAGAAGCTTATTTATAAAACACTTCAAGATATATTTAAAAAGCAACATGTGAGCTCCATCTTGTTTATTTCTTTTTGTAAATTGCCCTTTTAGCTTTGAATAGTGGAATAATAAACCATTTAAAAAAATGTCCACGAAACAAAAAACATCACACCACCAACAAAAAAAATAACACAAACCAAAAAATCTAAAAAACAAAACAATAAAACACCCAGTGGTATTTATTATTTAAGTAAGTGAGCTTTGATGTCATTTATTTCTTGTTACCATTTAAAACTTTAATATAATCGGTTTCCATTAAGGAAAAAACAAAACAAAGATTAAAAAAAAGTCAATTAAAAATAAAATACAGTAAAACCAATTAAATAAAATAAGTGAAATTCAGTTCAGCACAGTCATATAGAGACTAAATCAATTCAATTAGTGTAAACAAAGTTTACATTTCAAAATAAAGTTAAAAAATATGTTTTTGCAAACTAAGCAAAGCAAAACAAAACAAAACAAAACAAAACAAAGCAAAGCAAAGCAAAGTAAAGTAAAGTAAAGTAAAGTAAAGTAAAGTAAAGCAAAATAAAGTAAAGTAAAGTAAAGTAAAGTAAAGTAAAATAAAGTAAAGTAAAGCAAAATNAAACAATAAAACACCCAGTGGTATTTATTATTTAAGTAAGTGAGCTTTGATGTCATTTATTTCTTGTTACCATTTAAAACTTTAATATAATCGGTTTCCATTAAGGAAAAAACAAAACAAAGATTAAAAAAAAGTCAATTAAAAATAAAATACAGTAAAACCAATAAAATAAAATAAGTGAAATTCAGTTCAGCACAGTCATATAGAGACTAAATCAATTCAATTAGTGTAAACAAAGTTTACATTTCAAAATAAAGTTAAAAAATATGTTTTTGCAAACTAAGCAAAGCAAAACAAAACAAAACAAAGCAAAGCAAAGTAAAGTAAAGTAAAGTAAAGTAAAGTAAAAGTAAAAGTAAAGTAAAGTAAAGTAAAGTAAAGTAAAGTAAAGTAAAAGTAAAGTAAAGTAAAGTAAAGTAAAGTAAAGTATGTAAATAATTAAGTAACTCAGTAAGCAAGTATGCAAGTAAACTTTTTATGTTTATTTTAAGCAGGATCAAGTACAATTTCTAAAAAAACCATCCTCATCAGCCAAGCAACAGGATTAAAATCAACAATTTAATGTAAGACTACAGAGAAAACCATTCAAATTTACAGTACCGAGTTCTAAACGCGTAATTGCGAAAGAAAGTAAAAAATAAAGTAAAAACAAGTAAGAAAAGAGTACGCACGTTCGTGGGCAAGAAGGGGGAGTATGGACGGAAGGTAGTAGGAGAATAGCTGACTCAGCAAGTATGAAAACAAGCGATCAAGTAAGTTAAGTACGGCAGAAAGAAAACATACAGCAAAGTTTGAAGGTAAGTTTTATTTTCAAAAGCTATTTAAATCTAGGTACATTAGGTTAAGTCTCTATGGAAAATCAGATGGAATATTGGGTTGGAAAAATAATCAGATCAAAACTATAGTTAACAGCTCCGTCGGTAAAGCACACATGTATGATGGGCATAATTTTGAACCCAGTTTGGTACAATTCATATTTTTTTTACTTGTGTTTTTTCTGACTACAGATCCTCTCCTTTAATCTATTATTTACAATAGCAGTTTTGTGACTAACAATCAATCATTGATAATTTGTCTTTTGTGGACCACATTATTAAGATTTTCTGACCAAATCTCAACGATATTTGGTACTACTCATACCTATATTTCTTATTTTTAAAACACACAGTGGGAAGATAGCATTATAAGATTATACCCCCTACAATTGCTGGTGATTAATAATGAAATAGCACGAACGGCTTGATACCGACTGATGAAGTAACGTATTACTAGAATATTCATTTGGGCAAAAAATGAGAGCGCACAGAAAACATGAACTAAAAAATCCACTTTCCACCCCGTCTAGCCCCACCTTCTTACTTATCATAATTATTTTTCCAATTTCCTAAAACAGAATTTTTTTTGAAGTTTGTTCTTTCGATTTCATATTTGAAAACCTGGAAAAGAAATTACATCTACTAAGCTTCGGCAGGTGTACAAAATTTGGGTAGTCATTTATTCAATTAACTTACCATCTAACTGATTTTTATACCTCTTAAGGCTTCTTGGACGAAGGTCTTTTATACCTACAAAAATGAGACCATATATCTTAAATTAAGTGTCTAACAGTTCGTAGTTTTATGAAGATATAAAAAAAAATTTTATCTTTTTCTATTGGTCACTAAAGAAGCTATAATTACTGTAAAGCATATCAAAATTACCTTCAAAGCTAAAATCTCACCACCAAGGAATTTAAAAGTTCTGAGGAAAATGGGGTAAAACCTGTTACTGCGAAAAATATTGTTAACTAATGTTCACTGCCAAACTAAATAAGAATATATTATACAAATTCAAAATAACCATAAACATACGTAAACAACAATAACATAGGCATAGTTTGTTTTACACAAAATAACTTGTTTGTATGGTCTCATAACACTTCAATCACACTTCCTTCCTTCATGAAGTGTTTGAAGACTTTCTCGTTTAAGAAAGTGCTAGCACTTAAGTGTAAATCCCTAATTTTCAAATGGATGATTCGTTTAAAATTGGGGTCTTCGATCCCAAAGAAGTACATAATGAGAAAATGTTAACTGAATGCTGTTATATAACAATATTTATCAGGTCACAGCGGTGGCAGGTTATGTCACTTAAATACATATACGTGGAAGCTTTTTCCCATAAGCTGTCTAATAATTTCTCTGTTACATAATTTTATCTTGAATAAATAATACTTGCTTCTATATACTTTAAATAGCTTTAGAGTGGTTTATCTGTATCAAAAAAGGTTACAAATATTCAGTCTTTAGCATTTTCCCTGTAGTTTCAACTAGTAACGAACATTTCCTTTAACGCACCATACAGTCTTAGGAACTGTAAAGGTCTTTTCTCATACATTACCTTCCCGAGACTTGACGTATCTGAAAAGATGAAGAACTTGAGTCTTAATAGTTTAAGTCATTCGTGTAAGTGCATTTGTTTTAAAAGGGTTCTTTTTCTTTGCGTTGACCAGTGTATATGTTTTCATTATTTCATACACTTTTGTACTTTCATTAACAAATACTTGAATTTCCACATTTCTTTCCTCCAAACAATATTCCCAGGATCAATTCCAACATCCTTATTCTCCTCTGTTCAAATGAATGAAATCTATCAGACATTTGTCTCCTAATGACTGCTGGTGTATCTAGCATTAGTACGGAGTACTTAAAAGAAGAAATCATATTACCTGTCAAATAAAAGCTTTCCTGATACCATTTTTCTAACTGGACTGCGATCCTTACGTAAAGGTCAATAAAGAGACACCATCGAACAACGGACACGACAAATAACTTTACCAATAATCTAATTCAAATTCATGTTTATAATAAAAAGAAGTAAAAATTACATTTTGCGCCTGCGATTCGTGTTTACTAAAAAAATCAATAACCACTTGTTATGTCACACATATATTAACCAGAAGGCTTTGGGTGTACGATTCCCAATATCATCTTAATGCCCGGATATCCAAAGTTGAGTAAGGAACTTATTCATGGTGGTCTCAATCCATGTTGTCATTATATTTATATACAGGGAGTTACCGAACAGCAATATTGATCTGAAAAAAGGATTTCATGGATAATTTAAAGGATGACCTCAATAATATTACTCTTGAAAAATGAGCAACGTTTCCGTTACTGGCACAATTAGACGACCTCAGGGTATACCAACAGTATAAGTTAAACCACAGTAATCTAATCTTGCCTATTTTCAACAATATAGCGGCAGTAAGAGTAGCTTATGGTATCTCCTGTTGAACAGCATATCAGTGTATGGCAAAAAAAACCCTGGTCCTCAACGTTTTCAGCATAAGGGTCACAAAGCCTAGATCGAATGGGGCAAAGAATCACAACTTTGAAAAGTAAAAAACCCCTGCCAGGTTCACATGCTAATGATCAAAATATATTAATATATCATACTGTTTGCTATCACAAGTAAATATAATATCTGAGCTAAAAGAAATGGTTTATTGTGCCAATTTAAACAGTGATGATTTTGATATTGCCCACTTTTGACTAGCTAACGTTCAAAAAATGCCTTCAGCAGTTGGCTTGCCGGTAGGGGGCCCTTGGTATGAAGAAAAATTAGACTCAAGTAAAACAAATGTGAAGGCAAAAGTTGACTCAGCTCTCTAAGGATTTTTACCACAATGTCACGGTTTACTATTACACCGCATGTGGTTTATCCCTCCAGCATTATTTAAACTAAAAAAAATAGGCAAGAGCAAGCAAAAGTAGGCAAAATTCCATAATAATTAGTTGTATAATCATTATAAACAGAATTAAAAAAATGCTGTGGCTAACTTTAAGCAATACAAAATCGGACAGCTACTTCCAATGGAAGCACGAGAGAGGGCGGTTTATCAATTTACTTTTCTTCATATTAACGACCTACTGTAAGGTGGTACAAAGTCAAATTTAATATGACGACTCTTCTCCACTCAAATTATGCAAGGCAAGCTTTTTGAAAAGTGAAGTGGTTTCGCACGCTTCAATACTTTGCAAAAAAATAGTTACAGTTTTTCTTGAAAAAAACATGAAAATTCTTACTTATCAAGTAGAGTCAAAGGCCACACATAATTACTGCATATAATGGATGGCCATAAAATTGCGTCTGTCTGTCTATCTATCAATGTATCAATCAATCAATCAATCAATCTATCTATCTACCTACCTATCCATCTGTCTATCTATCTATCTATCTACCTATCTATCTCACTACCAATCTATATCTATCACAACTATCATCTATATATGTACATATATATATATATATAAATACTATATATCTATCACAACCAAAAATGTATTTTCTAAACACTTCACTAAGCACGTCATCAGTTCTCAAATTATTAAGGTTTTGATACTGCAAGTAGAATTGGAAATCAGTAATAAAAATAATCATTATTGAATTACTTCAGACACCTGAACTAACATATGTGCTCGCAATAAATATGTTCTCATTTAAGTTCTTAGCTCAGTTTAGTTATGGCCATTTCAGTACTGAATTTCTTGACATCAGATTTTAAAATAACAGCCCTGTGTGCTATTAGACTCACCTACTTTAAGTTGTGTTCACCTCTCGACAGCTGGTAGTGAAATAGTTACAAGTCCATTTAACTAATGGTTTTAACTCTGACATTAACAGTTAACAAGTAAAAACTGGAGCTCGCTATTATTTCTACTGTTTCTGTGCTTAGTAAAACCTTGAGTGTGCTAACCAGCAGTAAAAAAGATCAGTCAAATTTTGGGTTATTACGCAAACGTAATGTTCAGATGTGCTTATAAACTACCCTACGCATCGGAAACACTTAAGAGTGTGTGGCCATCAGAATACAAAAGACGCTGACAATATTCAAGACGTATAATCATTTCTCAATGCGGTTTACACTCTAATCTAATTCATTTTAGGCTGATACGAGCAAGATATGGTCAAACAGTCACCATAATTCAGCAGCAGATATATTAATCCAGCCATCGCGTCACCATTCTACCATATTACTGTGCCAAACAGTCAGGTTTATGCTCATTTTTGAAAGAAGGAAAGAAAATTCTAAATGAATAGGTTGATGCAGGTATTGACTGTATGTATGTATGTATGTATGTATGTATGTATGTATGTATGTATGTATGTATGTATGTATGTATGTATATATGTATGTATGTATGTATGTATGTATGTATATTTGTATGTATGTATGTATGTATGTATTTATGAATATACGTATGTATGTATGTATGTATGTATGTATGTATGTATTTATGAATATATGTATGTATGTATGTATGTATGTATGTATGTATGTATGTATGTATGTATGTATTTATGAATATGTATGTATTTATGAATATATGTATGTATGTATGTATGGGTATGTATGTATGTATGTATTTATGAATATATGTATGTATGTATGTATGTATGTATGTATGTATGTATGTATTTATGAATATGTATGTATTTATGAATATATGTATGTATGTATGTATGTATGTATGTATGTATGTATGTATGTATATTTGTATGTATGTATGTAGGTATGTATGTTTGTATGTATGTATGTATTTATGAATATATGTATGTATGTATGCATGTATGCATGTAAGAATGTATGTATGTATGTATGTATGTATGTATGTGTGCATGTATGAATGTATGTATGTATATATGCATATATACATATGTGTGTAGTGTGGTTTGATGTTAGAGAATGGATGACTTCATGTCCTATTCTGGAGAAGCAACTTTTTGTAAATTTTAAAAAATTATAAGAAAACCAAACGGTATTCAAAATTAATTACAAATACTTGGAATTAAATAATCACCTTGTTGAAACAAAAGTTTAATACCTTTGTAATCAAATGCTATTAATCCATTTTGAGATGAATGCCTCTAATAGTAGTTTAACAATAAAACCATTGTTTCAAAAGTTAATATCGATATTTAAATACGCAAATATCACAGAACTGATACAATTATGTTCTAACCAAAAACACTGCAAGATAAAAACCCCAACAATTAAAGTCATTTATGAAAAAAAATTTGAGTTTTATGTACCAAAGTAGCAGTAATTAAAACGGTTACAAATTAATTATTTGTGTTAAATGTTGGCATACTAATGGATCTTTTCCAACTTCATAACTGACAATTTAAACACAAGAAAACGAGGTCTTGCAAGATTTCAGTGTTGAGATGTGAAACCATTACAAACCTGCTAAAACCGCTAGGTATAGCGTGGCCGATAGCTATTGCCATATTTCTACTGTCTTAAACTAATATATATGTATTTATAGATAGATAGATACATAAACATATATATACATCTATCTATATATTTGTGTAATATTGTGTATTCGTATCAAAAAGTGCTTAATGCATATAGCAGAGCAATATATAAGGTAAAACATGAAAAATAATAACTGTGATTGCAACTAATAGTTTCACGATATTTCGATCATCAGGCAATAATGCTACAAATACTGTACAAACTTTTAAAAGCTTTTTAAGCTTTCTGATGATCGAAATATGGTGAAACTATTAGTTGCAATCACAGTTCTTATTTTTCATGTTTTACCTTATACATCTATCTATATAAAGAATTTCTTTTACAAGTTTCTCAAACAAATTTACCCAGAGCAATCGACTATGAACAGTATTATTGTTCTTGCATATACTTTGGGAGCTATTTCACTGAAATGCCGACGAAGACGACCTTATGTGGTTGTGCCTTTACTAAGATATAAAACTTAAACCTTGTATCTTGTTTACCAACGAAATTTAGTTCCAACTACTTACCATCAAGGTGATTAAACATGGCAATTTCAAAGTCTGATTAGAAATGATGTCCAACTTGCTTTGACTGCAAACACGTTTGAAGGTCTTTTCTATGCTTTCCAAGACTCGCATACCGATAAAAACCCTCCTGTATTCGCTAACGAATAAAAACAATGAATGAATGACCAAGTGTCCTGATTTCCATCCACTGTTTATGACCTCTTAGAATTTTTGGAGTTACTTTAATCCACTTCAGTCTGTTGGTGTCAACATTGACGAAACTGATAATTTATATTATTTGAAGCTTCTCAACAATGAGCTTTACTCAGCTCCACTGTCTCGGTTTACATCGAAGTTGAAGATTGTAATTCAATGACAGTAAAGCAAATGTCTTCAGATGTGGTGGTAGAAAATATTAAAAATTAAACAACAATTTGGCTAATACTGTTTTTCAAATTAGTGTAATTAAAACTCAGCTGAAAACAATTTCAACGTAACCACAAAACATACCGAAAGGGTTAACAGTACGGCATTTACGCCCATGGCAAGCAATTAATGCAAGGTGGTTTTAATTCCGTTACTCTGGATGAGGTGTATTTGTCTACAGGATCATATTAATAAAAGGATCTTGAGAATTAATAGTTTGTTTTATACTATCCAAACTTTTTTAAATAAATCAAATGAAACGAAAATAACACGTAAGCTAACACAATGCAGGAAAAACGTGTCTGCAATAACTAAAAAAAATCATGGCAGTAATATGCAGGAAATGATGCTGATTGAAAGAAATCGCAAAATTTGTACACCTATTGGTTTTCTTTGAAATCAGTTCAGTTTTGTCAAATAACGTAAATCCTACATCAACCTCAAAAACAAATAAAAACTAAAACATAATTAGGAATTTTTGTATTTTTTGTTTTTGGGGGGTTTTTTGTATGTGGTTTGTTGTTATTTTTCTTGTTTTAAAGTCCTTTTCCTAGTTCTGATGTTCAAACCGTGTCTTCCACGGAATTTCAATAGCCCCTGGGTTCACATTCTTACTGTGATATACCCAGATCCCCTATAATAGGTAAGTCCTAATGCTGTCTATGAAAAATGCTTTTTTCTATCACTGTATGCAATTATTTAACATCTCCGTCTGGCCAACGGATATTGGGTACCAAAATGAGTAACATAATCACACCTAATCTAAATGTAATGCGGATATAATATTAGAATGGGGGCAGTTTGACTTCTACACTGCATTGTTTTCAAACAGGCGGCAACTGTTCTTGCATGTTTCTAATGATGCTTAAGCAGCTGCTGTCTTGGAGAAATAATAATATCACTAGTTAAATGTGTGTGGTGAGGCAAGTTCTCGGCTTTTTCTGTGTACGTTCCTATTCCTACATTTCCAAAGCCTTACGTTACAAATATAGCAGGGTCTTAGAAACACCCCACCGACTGGGGCATTTCCTACAAACCCTCAAAAATCGACAGCCTGGCTAGGGGATAGGTGTACATGAAAAAAACAATAGATCCTATATATATTGAATATATGAAAACTGTGTTCTGTTGTAGATACATGGATTCTAAAAAATTGACAGATATGTAGTATGAGTGAAAATGGATTCAAACCAACAGCTAATGCTGTCACAGCCAAATAGTCAAACTCAGTAAGCTCCTTGGGTATGCGGCCACGAATCATAGACGCTGGTTCGAATTCAGTTCGATGCACACATATTTGTCACTTTTCTATAAATCAAAAGTCATCCATATTTTGACACATGTTTTATTTCAATTTGCCTTGAAATATTCTATAGTGGTAGACACACACTTTTAGTTTGAATAATAAGATGTAACCCTCATCTTTCAAGTTGCTTCTGGGACTCTTAAAGAAAGCCTCTTCAAAAACCTCTATTAATTATTTAGAGCTATCGATGTTGAATTAGCGGGAAAAAAACAACAACGAAAAAGACAAAGATATTTTAAAAGTCATCAGTCATGTTTGTTCTGTGGTGATATCAACATCTTCAAAACCACAAAGTTTCCTTAAAACGACTTTGTGGCTCACCATTTTAGCAAGTGTGGCTTGCATCGAGGGTATGCGCAGCAAAAAAAACCTTAAAAAAACCAGTACCCTCCATAAATCCTATGGGTTTTAAGAAAACAAGCATATTTTTGGAAAGAATATCTTAGAATTGACGATAAATTTTTTTTTAAAGTATCGAACGAAAACGAGGCAAACGAAAATCAAATCTTTTCAGTTAATGTTGATAGGTTGATAAGAGGAACAATACGAAACTTTCAGACGGCTTTAACACTCTCAATATATTAATCTTCTTCTATTCTGCTTTTGCAATTACTATTCAAAATGCTCCTTCATTTCGTTCATTTCGAGGAAGAGAAAAATTATGCTCTTTCGGCTTTGCAATAATGAGCTATCGACCAAATTTTCACCTTTCGATAATGATTGGATCATACCTGACCGTATAATCCGAAAATGTTCACCTTAAGTACTTCCACCAAGGTTGCATTCACCAGAGAAAACCTATTCACGAGCTCAAGGGCCCTTGCTCAAATAAGCAGACGAGATCAGCGAACGAGGATACTTTTTATGCTACATATATCAAAAGTTTAAAATTAAGAAAATAATAACCTCGCAATTTACAATCGACAAGTGTTTTCCTTTATTAGCTAATCTGATATGAAGAACTAAAAAAGTCTATCAAGAAGAATCTTGTCAGCCATGTCAACCAAAAATAAAACGAAATAATTTATCTGCATGCACCATATAACAGCTATTTGTACAACTGATTTTCAAGTTGTCTTTTCCATTTTGTTATTTGGTCGTCAGACAAGACCAAAACAAGACAAAAAATAGGAGTGAATTGGGGGGAAAATAAAAACGTCTGATATTGCTATCAACACCAAATGTCCCAAGCATGTCAGTTTATTTCCAAACTCACGAGTACTTGTACATCAAAAGCAACGAGTACAGTTCTAAATTTCACTTAAAATTTTTAACAACTTGTCGAAAATGTCTCGCAAACTCTCGACAAATATATTAAGCTGTTTATCCCCCTCCCACCGGAATACTAGAGGAATATATTTTACGACTAATGTCAGGGCGAAAACATTGGTATGAAAATAAAGGGGTACTAACACCAGTACTTTCAACTACTCATGAAATTAAAGATTGGTTCTATAATACTGTCTTACGTACAATACGGATGAACAAAACTCAAACCCACACTGGGGAGTTGTCTGTTTGAACGACCCCTTTGCTAGGCTGGAAGTACGCTTTTAATGGAACGTAAGGATTTACCAGCATCACACTAGTACATACATACCAGGTAAGACATGACTGTTACGTACTCTGAAATCCATAGCAATAAAATATCCATACCGTACTGAACCGTGCCTCAATAGCGATTATATATATATGGATAAAAATTCTAACCCAAGTCCTTAGACTTCACATCTTCGCACTAAACACATTTCATTTGAAAACAATGCTATCTAAATTGAAAGAAATTAAAACAAAAAATGTTTTTTCCGTTTTGTTTGACGCTGCTATAATGAAAAACATTTTTCGTTGCTATAATCAAATTCACTGTTATTCATGTTTATATTCACATATCTAGGTATTTAAAGCTTCAAAAGAACTGTTTTGAAAACACTTGAAAAAAACTGGGTTCGCATATTCACACCAGCATGGCTTTGTCAAAGCGTTAGTTGACAGAAATGTATTGAAAGAAAATACAGAGACTTCAAGGAGGCTTGAAAAAAATGAGTTTCATGAACTTCGTCCCCCCATCCACTCCCCACCAAAAATAAATTGGAAATGACGGGGCGGTACTAAATGTCACCTCAAAGCACAAAGGAACACTCACTCGGATCATTTACAAAGTAAGTACGTTTTTCTACTAGTATTATCATAGACAAACGCATGCATTCTCCAGCTTAAAACATATTACAGTTATTTTGTGAAAATAATCTGAAAAAAAGACCCTATGGGCGGAAAAAACCCTATCGCCTATCAGTCTATGGTTATCAATGCCATGTGGTTTACCAACTGAGACATTGGTGCTCGTTCCTGACCAGATGATTTTGGCAATCATATCTTGCATCTGAGAAAAAAGTTCTTTCTTGAGGGTAATCTCGTTCTCATCACCCAAATGGTGCCGTCACAGAACAACGACTTCCATTTCATGCCAAAAACATATCGTCGCAACAAACATGGAGAGCAAGGAAACTTGTTCAAGTAAAAGATATGGGAGCTAAAATCTTCTTTTCCATGGTTAAAGATCTACTCATTTTTTGACTTAAATTCAAAGACGAAAAATTATTTGTATGCACAATGTAGCCAGTATAGGGCAGAATAGAAACGGCTGAAGAAAGCAACTGCAGGTTTATAAAATCAACCGTGACAGAAACACTTACCACAGATGACACTCAACTAGGAATAATATTATCCCGTGAAATCAATACCTATGAACATTTTTCTCTGNTATCGTCGCAACAAACATGGAGAGCAAGGAAACTTGTTCAAGTAAAAGATATGGGAGCTAAAATCTTCTTTTCCATGGTTAAAGATCTACTCATTTTTTGACTTAAATTCAAAGACGAAAAATTATTTGTATGCACAATGTAGCCAGTATAGGGCAGAATAGAAACGGCTGAAGAAAGCAACTGCAGGTTTATAAAATCAACCGTGACAGAAACACTTACCACAGATGACACTCAACTAGGAATAATATTATCCCGTGAAATCAATACCTATGAACATTTTTCTCTGAGGAAGTGGTGTGTGGGTGTGTGTGTGTGGGTGTGTGAGTGTGTGTGTGTGAGTGTGGGTGTGTGTGTGGGGGGGAGGGTGCTTAAACTTACAAAACTCATCAAATATTTCTGAATTTCTGTTCCTACAGGCCACAGAAAATAGATTTTAACAGAACTTTAAATCCCAGAAAAGCTATGCTTTTCATATGCTAGCATGTAAAATGGACGTTAAACCGAATATGATGATAATGATGATGAAGATCTCGTGCTACCAGAGCAAAATCAAGTATGTTAAAAACTCTCGAGTTTTGAAAACATTAGCTTAGCAAACTTGTGGGCTTCACATTATAGCCAAGAAATGGTTTGAAACATTAAAAAGGTGCAGATTTCGGCTAAAACCCAACAAAAATCATAAAAATATGGATTACCTGCTAAAGAATTTTCTGTATCTCCAAATGCTATCCTTTTTCTAAAGGGTGATCGCTGGGACATTGAAGATGATCTATTAAAGGGGCTACTGTTTTTATTTTCAGCCGCGGTATATGGCGTATTTGAAGCATTTTTTCCAACACAGGCCCTTGAGTTTGTTGGCGATGGTAAGTAATCAAGACTGTTTGCCCTGCGTCGAAGACTAAAAAAGAAAAGAAAACATGAGACAATTTACTAACGGCTGTGTATACCTCAAAATATGATTCAACTTCAATTATTTCATGACACCAAAAAAAGAAAGAACCCCCCACACCACACCCCCAAAAAAACCCTAAACAAAACTGAAACCAACTCAATACGTATGACAGAAGCAATTCCTTCATAGATATGCCCAATAGCTTTTATTTAGAATTTGTAGACTTCTACAATAATAATTTATAGTATTCCTTTTATTTCCTTAATTAATTTCCATTCTTGTCCACTGATTGGAAAATACCCCACATTTGCACAAAACACAAGCAGTATTCATTCAAAAGGGTGTCACTGTATCATGCATTATTCCATCCAAAAACAGATTCTGCCAATCATCTGATCATCTGAACTCAATACCAAAAACAAAGAGTTTGAATGATTAAGAATTGGGAATTTATTACTCTAACAAGCCATAGCGCTGAATACTTAGAGACTTTCTGATTGGGTTTCTCACAGTAAAAAATGGACCAATCACTAAGCCATGGCTTCTCTATTATGACCTATATATGGAGCAAAATCAACAGGCGCCATTATCACACTCTTGACAATGCTTACCCCAGTTCTTCCAAGGCAGAATATCTGAAGGCTGATTATGTAGACGACAACCACAAACTTTACACTTCTGTCCTGCCACCCCACCCCAAAGACAACTACCTCCACAAAGTTCAACAAATGCATGTGAAACGTGGGTTATGAGGTATTGGAGTCCCTTGGGTGAGTCAGCCTCCCCATATCGTCTGCTGCACTTGAAACACTTCTACCTTCCCTACTACCACATATAAATGGACAGTACCTCATCACTCCAGCATCCTGACGATGGGATTATTATCTCTTGAAATGTGGCTCAGTAGAAGCTTTGGACTTATGGTATCAATGAAACTTTCTAATCATTACACAAAAAAATTCTACATTGAGAGCCAGCAAACAAAGAAATGACACCATGCTTTAGTCCAATAAGTGTGGTTAAGTGTTCAATTTTGTTGAAACTCTGGCCCGCAAGATTACTACCGAGAAAACGCAATGGTTATGTACACCACATCAACAAGTAGCAAGATCTGCGTTTGAAAACATTTTTAATTGTCCAAAGTTGCTATTATTTTATCTATAATTCGAGACAAGGTTCTATTACAGAAAATTTATTGAGAACAGAGTTCTCTTGAAGCTCCAAAATATTTAAACAATGTAACAA
>RDPX01000090.1:725399-735620 GCA_003991215.1 Morbakka virulenta | reverse complement strand
GGTGAAAGGGAAGAGAGGGAGTATGATGAACTTGGAAAGGGGAGTAGGGGGGTAGGTAGTGAAAAAGAGGGGGGAAAGGGGAAGGCGTTCTCTGAATTTTTAAGTTGTATCCAACAAGAGGAATTATACCTGAGAAACTTTATACAGACGAAACTTTAAAAAATTGTCTTCTTCATATGGAAAGCAACGAAGTAGAAAGAAAGTGTTCCCCTTCGTCGAACAAAAAAAATGTTTGAGAACACTATCCTTACAAATCTAATTAATAAACTGATGACACATTCTTCCCGTTTTAAAAAAAATTTTAGTTTTACTATTTAATAACTGGTATGTGTAAATCTGGTTTATGGAAATGCATGATCGCAGAACCAACTTTTGCAATAAAGCAAAGAAAAACATTTTACTTATACTAATCACGAGAAGTGCAAGGTGAAAGATTACAAAAACTTGATCATTTCTCATCCTACGTCAAAAGAAATAAAGATTCCATAACTAATTCAACCGCAAATGTGTAGTAGCGTTATCTAGATATCAATGAATTACAAGGCAATAAAAATAATAATCAAAATCAATACCAAAGGATCGCCAAGATAGTATTATCTACCTAGAATAAAAAAAGCCTGTTAACATAAGGAATACGACAATAAAAATGCCATCACGTCAGCAAGTAAAATACTACAGATATATGAGGTTTATCAGAGCTTTGTCTTGACTCGAAAGCTTTTTCTGAGCTACGAGTTTCGAGAGATACTTCTCCGATCGTCAGGCGTTTCAAGAAGTAAAATACTGCTTGAGATATAATGACAACTTTGATATGGAGCAGAAAAGAAAAGCTTGCCTTTGTTAACAAATAGAAAAGAAAGAAGTCAAGGGGGGAGGCATAAAAGCAAAACAAAACGAGCATTATGCTAATAGAACACCCCTCAAATTACATAAGATCTGGATGCCAATACTACGAGAAATTACAGTAAAGAAACAAAAAGGCCATTATTCAGTCTCCATAACTAATTCCCAAAAGCCATAACATCACAGCACTAAGTCCAAGTACGATTGCAAAACGCATGTTTTTATATACGTGCACAACAAGGACTTCAAATTATCCATCACCTCATATATACCGAACATGCAATCGGAGACTACTCCCAAAATATGATGAAAGACATAATAAAACGTGTATTTAATAGGAATATTTAATCAACAAACCACGACAAAGATATTTAAGTCATTAGGTAATTTTCTTCTGGCTCTCTCATTTTATTTCTTGGTTCTGGTAGTCACAATGTGTAAGGCAACCTTTCCTGGTAGCTGTACCAAATACTTGCAAGCTCCTGAAATGTTTGTTACAAAACATCTTTTGTATATTTACAGAATAGCATAGCAACTGAGCAACAAATAAAGGGTATTGCATTACGCCACGTCCAAATATGAAGCAAATGTTGAAAATGGATACTTCCAAAATAATGAAACATTTGCCCCCAGAATGGGAAACTGTATGCAAATGCATCTCTTCGCTTAACAATTTGGCATAATAAAAGAATATAACCTTGAAGGTCGATTTGAGATAACAGAAAATCACATTTGCTAATGCAAATACGATATTTCTCTTCAAAGTAACAGTATGATGAAAACTGAGACTGGGATTAACTGGTATACAATTATGTACGGGTTATTTTGTCAAGTAGTATTGTTGTGTCCGGGCTCAGCTCGTAACAGTGCCAATACTACTCCAGTTGGAAGAGCAAGAAGAAAAAGCTTACGACTCATGACATGAAATACCTTCCATGTCTACGGCTTTCACGAGTCCCTAAGTCAAGTATTCTTAACAATTTCTTGTGACTGGTTAAGGAAAGGGTGGGCGGGAGTACCAACAAATAGGAAACAACAATGTGGAATAAGGCTATTGTTAGACCCTATCGACGAACAACGGGTTGTTTGTTAGCTGCGAGGAAGTAAAAACAATAGTCTGGAAGTTGTATTGTAACAAATCTGCATGCCTGGTGTTGTTAAGTGGAGGAAGACAAGTTCCTTGTTTATCTTTGAATAGGGAAAGCCAGAGTTGAGTTGTGCTGTAGTAATGGAAATCTACAAATCCACTAAGATTATAATCCCTTGGATGGTTTAGCTTTTTAAGTCCGTAGCTGATCTAGAGTTTTTGTTCTAAAGCCGACAGTCAACAGCCCGACTGGGGTTTTCTTCAGTTTATCAAGTAGGAATTTTTCCGGACCTTTTGTAAAACAGGGGCGAAATCATTGACATGAAGTAAAAATTGAAAAAAATATGCATTTCTTCTTGATGCTTAGTACTTTATTAATGCAGTGGATGTATGGTAAGTACTAACCCTATGAAATGCACTTATACGTTAAAGCTCTAATATCTCTCCGTCAAGTTCAGAAGTCAATTAAAATGACATTAAATTTAAGATCATTTCTAAAACCATGAAACCATTAAACATAACATCAACAAATATAGATTTAAAAATTTTTTTCGTTATTTTCATAAGAACAAAGGAAACGCTTGGGTATTTTTGGCTAGTCATTGAATGTTTGTGATAATTATCCTGCTACCAACTTAGTGTCATATGAACTCCGGAGATCTATGCTCTGTGACATACCTTCAAAATTCCTTTCATTTGTAGACTACAAAAAACTGGAATTGTGATATATCGTCTCATAACGCTTCACGTTAGCTCAAATTTCATATTTGTGGGCACCTGCATCTGTTCGCTTTCCACTTTTTTAATTCCCAGTTTTTTGAAACATGAAATTTCTTCGCATCACAGGGAATATACGGTCCTCCTGCTAATACTTTCCCGTTAGTGTTCATCAGATATTAGCAGGAAGGTAGTTATCCCGCTAACTCGCTCGCAGGGCCTGCTACTTGAACTAATATATTACTTTCAGTTAACCATGACGAGGTGGGACTTCAGCTGAGTCATGAATGTAGCTAGATTGGTTGTCAAAATTGAGTTCAAGCAAAAACATGGTATGGCAGATTCTGATTCACCTCCCCTCACAATTCAACAACTATCATCTTTTTCTAAGTTTTCAACAGCATTCTTTTGGAATTGTGATAATGCTCTCAAGCAACAAGTGGTGTAAGAACTCCACTTCAAATCTGACCCTCATATTCTCACATTTCCACTGCCTATTGTTTCAAACTTCAACAAATCGATGTTGAAAATGTGATACTTGTGCTGTCTTTACTTTAGTTCCAAGTAAAACACTGAGTCGCGCAGGGTAATAATTATAACAAATAATTGCAATGATAATTCCGTTTTTCACGATTTGTTGCTAAAACATTAGGTCCAGTAGATTGTAAATGTAAAGTTCGGTCACAAAAATATACAAATATATATATATATATATATATATATATATATATATATATATATATATATATATTTGTGTATGTGTGTGCATGTATATATGTATGTATGTATGTATGAATGAATGTATGTACGTATATACATATAAAATACTGTCACAAGTGGAGTTCTAACTCACACCGTGGACCAGAAACCTCTAACTACAGGAAGATCTAACAACCTTGAGTCTGGCGCCTTTGACCACCCGGCCATCCTTACACATTTTTAATGACGGAAATAATTACTCAAAAAACAAAGTTTTGTTTCATAAGCAACATGTAATTACATAATTACTCAGTTAATTGGGATGCCCAGGCATATAATTAATGAGAAAGCTGCGCATTTTGCCACTACATATCCACAGCAAGTGTTGTTACGATAGCTCTAAAAGTCAGGCGGTGCGCCAAAAAATTAGGCTGAATGAACACCCACCACCTGGTACAGGATAGAAACATAGATTTTGGCGTGAAAACTGCGCTAGAATGTTGGCCTGGTGACTCGCTTCGCCCACCAGTAGGAAAATAAATTTCTTCCGTCTGCAGTTGCTTTTTTCAATGCTCTGTGTAATCTTATACTAAGTAATCTTTTATTCAAGAGAATCAAGTAAATATACAAAAGGTTATTAAACTTCGTAAAATATAAATTTTCCACATTTCGATAATGTCTTAATGTAAAAAGTATTTTCCAATCGAATAACGAGTGTTGTGCGCCAAAATATTAGCGTATGCTTTGGTGTATATTTATATAATATATACTTATTCAACAAATTCATGTCGGGGCTACTCCCATACACAGTGGTAAATAGGTTATAGCTAGAAAATGCTTTATCCTGTGTCAGGAACTGTTGGAAAACAGTTCATTATTTTAGGAAACATATTTCCTTAACCTAATAGGATACGTACTTTTAAAACAAAATAAAATAATTTTGTCAGTCTGCCACTTAAATCAAACCTAATTATGAAATTTAAGCACTATCACATCATCAGGATTTTCGTCCTTATCACAGTTCCTTTTCTAACGCAATTTTTTTTCCTGTCGTCATAATTTACAAAAGAGCCCACCGAAACCAAAACATATTTTTTACCTCGTCAACTCTGAGGACTCTTTGATGGATCCTATTTGCTGTCGTACTATTGAAATCAAAATTTACAGTGAAGAAGGAATTTTTTTTTACACAAGTGTTTAATTATAGTGGGTGAAAAAAATCGGTGGAAAATAGTCTCTTTTAAAGGGGATTTCCATCGCCACGGATGTTACGTTGGCATCGAAAACGCTCATTACAATAAACATTCTGGGCTTGGACTGCACACCCTTTTTCCAAATTTAAGTACATTCCGGCGATATATTTAATTTTTTTTCTCGCGAAAAAATGCCCCTAATTAAGAGAAATAACTTCTAAAAGATCCCAAATTTATCTTCATTTTTTCCAAAGCAGATTAATGTCGAGACGATTGCAGCCCAAAAAGTTCATTGGTCCGTGAGCCAACATCTTTTTTCACACCCAAACAAATTTCATTTGCAAACCGGACAGGGGCACTCCAAATTTTCCGATGCTGGTCCAAAATGTAAAAAAATATGTTTACTGACGTTATATGACGTGCCACGCATTGTGTTGGCTAAGTTTAAGAGGAAACTTCAACTCAGTCAGATGACGTCAACAGAAGATGCCAAGATCAGCAAGGACATGAACATGAACAGGGTCAAATGCATTTTTCCATCTTTTGAAATAAATTGGGACTTTGTTACAAATACAAACACGTCTTAACNATTTAATACCCTCTGGGGTTCCCTCAAAACTCTTTCTTTATTCATTAGAAAAAGATCACTAAAAATAATATCTAAAAAAAAGTACCTCAGAGACAGCTGGAATATTCAACAATACTAATTGCAAGTTTGTAATATTTTGGTAGTTACCATTCACACTGTGTTAAAGCTGGAAAACTATTTATTTTGTATCCCAAATACATACAGTTACAAACCTCACTAATCAAGGTAGTTTGCATTGGCTTGCCTATTTCACAAAATGAAATATAAAACTAACAAAACGATAACAGTTCAGGGTTGGTCCAGGGTTGGTTTCTACGACAGAATATGTAGTATGTAGTTTAAGTGATTATATTGGAAGTTTGGTGGGAAGAAAGTGCTCGCGTTTGTTGTCGATTTTCAAAGCGTTGCACATTTCGTTGAAAGTAATACAAGATTGGCCAAAAATGCCTGAAGAAGGAATGGAAGGATTTACGAAGCTAACTTTCGAAAAGCTGGATTGTAAGTCACGAACCAAAGGACGCCATTTTTCATATTAGCTAAAAGCACTTTCATCCAGGTTTGTTTCATACCCCACCGTCAATTCAAGTATGAATAATTGTTGTTGTGGAGTAAGTATGAGCAAATTAGGTGGTAAGGAATCTCCAATCATAATACATGGCGATAAGAATCTACAAATATCGGTGTATATGGTACACCCCAAGTATAACGACGTTGTAAAACGACATAACGACGTTATGATAATAATAATAGCAACTACAAAAATAACAAAAATAGTAGCAATAGTAGTATTAACAACAACAGCAGCAGCAACAACAACAACAAAGCAGCAGCAACAACAACAACAAAGCAATGTTAACCAAATTTATTTGAAAAAAATACAAAAGACAACACAATTGGGATGATAAAGATATACACTAAGCGATTTGTAGTAAAAATGGCTTTGGTGTGAAATATATCTGGTACCACCATGACTCGGGCATTGAAAATATGAGGAGATATTTTTGGACTCATCAGTCCAAATTGATCACGTCAAAACTGCTAGGCGACCTAACTCCCTTGGTTTTCATGACAAAACCCATGGGTCATAATAATGGGTGATAAAAAACTGTTCTGTTCTGCACTTACAAAAACATACCAAATGCGAAAGTTACAAAACGGTATTACGCATCAGGCATCAATGGCAATTACTGTTTATTTAAGGTCTGGGGGTCGGGCTTAGGATATTGACCGACTGAGATACGTACTAATAACTAATGAAGTTTTGGCATGTTAGAATAATTTGCTCATTAACTGTTATCTCACCACGCGACTTTTGAGTAATCAGAGTATTACAAAGTTGAAAGCCAGCCTTTTAGCGGACAGGAAGCATACGAAAATATGTAGTTCTAGTAAACATTAATTTGGTATAAACTGACTATTTGACCCTCGGAAATGAGGCGTAGGATTTGGTAAGGGATAGTAATTACCATTATCGCTATTTAGTTACACCTAATCATTCCATCCGGTGTCAGTTTGATCGGATTAGCGCTATATTTTTTTTTAAATGAAAAAAGCATGACCTTTTAAACTCAATACCAATTCTAAACAGTTACAGATATTTGGTGGACTATTCCTCCCTCCTCTCTTTTTTATTTATTTCTTTAAAGAGTCGAACAATAATAGGAAGGTTTTCTGCACATTGACTTGTATGTATAATATTTTTAAGGTTTATATACTGTAAAAATATTCAAAGAATATTTTAAAGAAATAAAAAAATTGTGATTCATGGCCAAAAAAAAAGAAATCCTGCTTCAAAGATACGAAGTAAAGAATAAAAATATCAGCACAAGATCAAATACATATGGCTGGTACAACTTGTCCAAAGCTGTTCATGGCTGGTTTTGATTACAAAAGTTTGATTGACGATGAAACAACAGAAATGCATTGTCCTCTGCATGACAGCATGATGCCAGATAAAAGTTTGTTTAAATGTTAGGCAAAGAATAGTATGGCAATATCAGGGGCACGAATCGTGACACCTGCACACTGCCAGAAGGTGGGGTCATCTTTTGACTTGAGCAATAATTAGTTGCGCTTAGATAGCACCCAATAAAAGGCTTTGTTACTTCTGGAGACTGCTATTATTGTCAATCGGTGTCATAACGGCCTCTATAAGATTTGCGTTACAATTTAAGTGCGAGATTATCCTTCAACAATTGTATGCACAATAATATTAAAGTGATTCCCTTTTCTTTGCTTAAGGAAGCATGTAAAAAAAACACAAAAAGGTAATTGATAAATTACGCTCAATCCTTTTCACACAATAACATCTGTCTGAAAAGTAAAGCTTTGGTCTGGAAAGGCGTTAAGGCAAATCAAACTGTTCTTGCTTAAAGGAATTTAGCCAATGAAAATTAGAAAATGTTTTAAAAACGATGTTGGTTTAAACATACAGAAAAATGTGTGTCCCAATTCTACAGAATTTTATGATTTGTTTGCAATCTGATAAAGAGTTTCGTGCGAGTCTTGCGTCTTTTAGATACATACCAAAGAAAAAATGCATACAACGGTACACTTTAGATTATATATATATATATATATATATATATATATATATATATATATATATAGTTAGATATATAGATAGATAGAGATAAAGAAAGTGAAGAGAAAGAAAGGGAAAGAAAAAGAGAAAAAGAAAGAGAAAGAGAAAGAGAGAAACATACACATCATACAATATAATTACATATAGGTAGCAAAATACCACAACAACCTCAACAACCTATATATATATATAATACTTTATATACATATATATGTACATATATATATATATATATATATATATATATATATATATACATGGTTCTCATTTTTGACCAGTAAACAACAACAATAATTTGAACAAACTTTGGGAAATAAATAACCTAATAAAACAGTTTTAAAAACCTTAAGGTTTATTAAATAAAAGTCTTCCAAACCATTTGGCATGCTTGTACGGTTGTCAGGAAAGAAAAATTAATACAAATAGTTTAAAGGTAATTCTATTACAAGTGAACGTGCCCAATAATCAGTGTAATCACGACGCATATTTTAACCCATTAAATTGTCCAACATTCGGATAATGAACCTAGTCGTACAGGTTAACCTTCATTTTACAGAGGTAAAGTGAAAACAAATGTAACCAGATAACCAAGTGGTGAGACATACCTTTCTGGAATGTCATATCTTGCTTTCCGAATACTTTTGGTACTATTCCTCTCTTTCGTTGGGGTGACTTCTAGGTTAGTCCCACTGCACCGTCGTCCTCTCGAGGGCAATGTAAGAGATTTTTCATGCCTTGAAGTAACAAGTGACAAGGTCGAAAAATACCTGCGATTGAGCTGAAACTTTACTAAATTGTCGCGTCGAAATCCAAATGGCATTTCTGGTTCCAGCAGCATAGGTCAATAAATTCTTACAAAAACATTTATATACCTCAAACTCTAAAGTATTCTTTCTGCTAGTAATTGACAATCACAACAATAAACGACGAATGACCACCGGCACAAACAACAATGTTTTGCTTCGGAAAAAGTCTATTATAAATATAGTTTATGAATACCAATTCATAATCGCTCCATTCATCCATCACACCACAAAATGTAAACCAGATGAATGAAATAAACGAATTCAAAAAGTTGTTCCGTTGCGCTTTAAAAAAGTTGCTTAAAATGCAAACCTGTAAAATTTTTCGTGTTTTTCTCCAGAATATTGGTGATGTGAATCAACCAGTGATAACACACTTAAGTCGTAATTGCTTTGCAACTCCTGTACCTAATTCAATCAACCTTGGCCATCTCGATGACAACAGTGAACAACAGCAGACCTGTGACCGTTTCCTTTCTGAACTTTTTTTTTAAGTTCAAATGACAAACAATCACAAACAGAAGTGCTTTTCAGAAGGGATACAGGAAACACCGCCGTATCGTTTTTCGGATTATTTTATTGAGTCAAACACCCTTTACAAGTAGAATTAATCCACCACGCTATTGATAAATATCTCTTGCTGTGAAATGTCAGGATCATGCCGATGAATGAAGGCAAGCTGGAAGTCGGATATCAAAAATTAAGATATGTTTACTTCCGCCCATAATAAAAAGCCAAACACGTCCTTTTTTAATCAGGTATTTCAAATCTAAATATCGTTAAAAATAATTTGTTGTTTGAGTGCATGTATCTAACTTGGTGTGACATCACGACCCTTGTGTCATTGTCTTTCAAACTCAATTCAATGTCGATGTGAAGAGTGAAGGGCATTAAAAGAATCATAAAGTATGAGCACTTTATTTCTCTTGACACTGCCCTACATGAGTTATGACGCTTCCAAACAAGATATTTCTTTACCACTGCAACTCGTAAGGCTCTAAAGGTGGTAAACTTATCGCATGTCTCCCCTGATAATTGCTTATTGGGGTTTTAACACGATAACAGAAGACTCCTGCGTAAACAAATTAATCACCCAAATCTTAATTTTTAAAGAATGACAATTTAACAGGTAATAAGTTCATTGCAGGTGTTGGTAACAAGAAGGCTTATCACAAATAAATTTCACACGTTTGTCACACAAGACCATTCATGACTGCTTCGCGTCAAGTATATTAGCTAAATCCTAGCCGTTGTGCTTCTTAAGTGGTGGGTACCCACTTCTTTTACCAGATGGGACGAAGTTATGTTTACTGTATTCCTATAAACACACAGTTGGTACCTGCTTAATTAATTCTCTAAAATTACCTGTGTCTGCTGTCTCACCCTCTCCCCTTAGCCCAATCTTACCAAGACTAAAATTGTCTAATTTTCGATTGAGAGCATTAAAAAAATACTACATACACGCCAATAAGTGGCACTAAGTCGTAGCTCCTATGCACTTTGTTGGTTGTTTCAAATGAATTTAGGCACATGTGTTTACTATTTCAAATCTGTCGAGTTGGTTTGATCTTCTGTTTATCACGTAAACGAGTCAAGTTCACGGTTCCATGTTGCTGTGTGTGAATTTTTCTTTCTTTGTCTTTGTGAAGTTCTCTCTCTCTCTCTCTCTCTCTCTCTCTCTCTCTCTCTCTCTCTCTGTCTCTCTC
>RDPX01000090.1:672775-688101 GCA_003991215.1 Morbakka virulenta | reverse complement strand
TCAAATGAGAACAACTTAAAAATACTTTGATTAAGCGCCAAAAAATTCATGATGAAGCATGGTTAAATACAAAATACAATTCAATGTCAGAATTTCTGTCAACCACCATGTTCTTGAAAATAAAGGCAGAAAGTAGCTTAAGACTTAATGGCTTGGTTTCCGTCTTCTGCAGGCCACATATCTGAATGTTCCAACACATTCAGATTCACAGTTCACACCTCAAAGGGGGAAAAATCCTGAAGATTTTGTGTGGAGCTTTTTCAACGAAATTCCGTATTGCTCAGGGGTCATAATGAACCAAAAACAGAAAACAAAAGGAAAATTTATCTGAATAATCAAGTTAAATTCTGTTTACGTTTGACCTGGAAAAACAATTTCCATGTTTTTGTGTTACTTTATACTTCCCAGTTGCAACAAGGAAGTACAAATTTAACTATCCAATCAAATTACTGTATTTTCTTTGCGTAAAAAAAACCTTTTAAAATATATCCAATGACATGTTATCCTTTCTCAGATAACAATATCAAACAATTTGAACATAGTAAAATCTCGTTTTCATGCATATGTTTCATATTCTTGTGTCTTGATCCAAGTGCGTACCTGCAATAAAGCTATCGACCAAAATGAAGTAAATTTTCTTGCTTTATGCATATGGATTTGTGATTGACGATCTTGTACCCCCCCCCCCCCCCCCATATGGTGTTTTAGACATTTGTGTACGCAAAGGTGAATAAAACAGAATACATATCCTGTGGCATATCCGCATCTTAGCCATGATTAATTGGAAATGTAAAATACAGGGTGGCCCAAAAAATATGGCCCCCATTTTGTTATTGTGTTTAAAACATCTTTATGGGGGCGGCCATTTCTTAAGAGCTGAGAGGAAGTCGAACACTGAGGTCGAGCGAGAGCACCGTACTACCTAAGAAATGTTTGAATTATAAAGAGAGGTTGACTCGCGGTATTGTGCCCTACTTCGATCATACGACATTAGCACCACTTTTTTTCTGTACACATTTTTAACTCTTATATTAAGTATCGTTATCTTGACCATTTCCATGCCATTTCCTTGCGTGTTCTTAATCACATCACACCCCCAGCAAACGCTCTTTTATGCACCGTGATCCTGCTCTTTCTGGGTCCCTCCGAACTCTTAAGTTTAATGTTAATAAATTCACTGTGTTTCTTGTTTTGTGCTCTTTACATTGTTTATTTCTGTTCCTAACTTACCACCACGGAAGGGTAGTCCATTTCAAAAAATATTTTGCTATATCTCCTGCTTATTTGGTCACAGTAGACCACTGAAAGTAAAAAACAAAGAGTGTGGTCGAGCCAGCGAATGAGCGAGACAACAATGGTATAATTCCCTTTTTCATTCTGTAGTACGTGTTTGAGGTTACCTCCATTTAGTTCCGTAAGTTCCGTGATGACCCTGGGTTTTGCTGCGGTGTCCCTGAAGTACCCTCAGAGAAAGGAATTCGGGGGACTACGGTGTGGTGTGTTAGGTTCTCTTTCAGCCAATCCCGGCATAGGTTTGGGGTTTGAGACCTTGCTCCATCTCGCTTGAACAAAATCTTTTGGATAAGCGAAGGGTACAGGGTCTGCAGCTCACTCTCGAAGGTTTTGAGAGACTCAATATACCACTCTTTGGTGACTGTCATTGTCATGCCAAATTCCTCGATAAAGTATGGTCTGATTACGCTTTCTGGCAGTCCATACCATGCACGATGGGAAATGCAAAGGGTTGGTGGCTACTTCGTTGGGCTTCGAGTTCCCCCAAAAGATATTATCTAGTTCATCTTTCCTTCAAGATGAAACTCAGGTTCATCACTGGTCCAAAGAAGGGAGAGAAAACTTTGGGTCTTTGAAACCTTCTAGAGTATCTTGACTGACATGGCCTTTCTCTGTTCCTTGTCCGAGGTATTAAGTCAGCCTCATCTGTATTTTGTATCATTAGGCCTTCAGATCCCTCACTAGCATTCTCCTACAAGCCTCACAGTTAATACCGAGAGATTGACTTCGCTTGTGTACAGTGGGTTTCGAACTTGCTGAAGTGTATCTCCCACCTTCTTAACCAACTCAGTTGTACGTTTTCTGGGACGTAAAAGACTGGATGGTTATCACTGGCTGTAGTTGAGGTTCTCTACTGTCCCATAGTTTTCGATGTGGCCAATCCAGTCCTGAATTCTGCTCTTAATGAGGATTTTTTCACATTCGAACTGCTGCATCAAAATGTCTTCGAGCATTCTAGAACGATCCTGTCTTGTAGTAATGTTTGACACGGCATATTCTTTGCTAAAGCTCTAATTGAGGTCTGGTTGTTGTCAATGGCTTTTGTTCAGTCACATTCTGCAAAATAAGGGTGATTAGTAAATGAATAAAGCATACATCACAAATAGTGTGTTGCAGGGCCCACTTTTTTGGATCAGCCTGTATATTACACATATTAACAAAGGCATTGAGAGCGCGCTCTGGTAATAGGAGCTGTTGGTGGAATTTCCCTGCCCACTTGTGATACTTCCATCAGTATTGGTTCTAAACCTAAACCTATTTAGACAACCTGCATTATTTCAGTAGTGAATAGCTACGGCATGAATATTTAACAACAAAATTTTCGTTAAGATGGCGTGATATAATACGGTTCCTACTCTGTTAACTACCTCTATCCCACTGTGAAATACTCACCATTTGGTGATATTGTCAATGATCTCGTTCGAAATCCGTCCGGGGTTTGCAAATGGCCTTTGTGTGACGAACGGGGAATCGTGTTATTCCTGAAGAATGTTTTCATTGGGCTTCGTAATGGGTGTGGCTTCTCAGGCCTAAAGAATGAGATGGAAATGTTTTTGTTAGTAAACGAACAAAACTCTGCAATGGGGGCAACAAGCAAAGGATACACTCGAAGAAGTTAAAAAATGGCAAACCCTTATGGTACCATCGAGTAGTGAAATCTTACATTAACCTCCTTCATGCACCTCAATGGTTACGGAAACAAAAAAGAGGTCCTGTTTATGACAAGACCATCCGTTGCCATTCAACTCATGTCAAATCCAATGAAATAAAGTCGGGCAGTTACCTAAATTCTCTTGATTCCTTCTCCTATTTTGTTAGAACATTGGTTTTGATACCACGACCAACTTAGCTCATACAAAGACGGGGACTGCGATCAACATCGAGACTTCCGAGATATTGTCAAAAAATTATTTTCCTTCTGCTCGACTAAAGAACAACGTATTAATCCATACACGGGGAAAATGAACTCATAAAATTTTCTCCTGTTCGTTTAAGAGTTTCAAATTGCTGGGTTTAAATTAAAAATCAAAATGCGTGCTTTATCAGTGCTGTTTATTCTTGTGCTTCTCGTGTTTCCATTTTACCATAACAAAAGAACAAACTTGACTAAACTTCAATTCCCACAAGTTTCAAGCCACAAAATTGTGGTCATGATCCCAAACAAAAAAATTATCTTGTAATCGATAGAAGAAAAAAATGGGTATAAATGGCTTTTAGAAGAACTAAAAAGTGAACTTATTCCTTTCAAAGAAAGGTGCCTCCTGTAAGAAACATATGGTTGTGTTTCTATTCATTTTCATCCTTCCCACAAAATTAATTAAAAAAGCACATGTTAAATTGTGTTTCAATTCAATTAATTCTCTTGAAAATCAAATTCAAAAAAATGCTTATTGTGTATGTACACAACGAATGCCGTTTTTGTCTAAAAAACCCTAATGTTTTGACGAGGCTAAAAATGTTTCTGCCTGGACGGAAGTCCTTGGGAAAACAAAAAAATTTTGTGTCGCAAGTAGACAAAGGGGGTGTTTTCACCATTCAACTTTAAAGTGTCGACAACTTTGATTCTGCAACCAAATTCCAAAATGGAAAACTACTGGTATGATTGAAAATTTCAAATGCACCACAAAATATCAAGGTCAAAATTATTGTCTGTCCAAAAATGCGCTTGCAGTGCGGGGTACGGGGAGAGAATTATGATTGAACTGAACGCTGCCAACTTAATCAACAGCAGTACATTATCGTAAAAAATTATAACAAATATTTAAGTTTAATTTTGGATACAAGACCAAAAAAATGACAGTGGTCATTAAACAATTTTTTCATTACCAGCTATTTTCTTCATACCTTTAAGATGCAAGTCAAACGTATCATGCAGTCACGTTAATAAAAAAAAACTATGAAATATCTTCGTCAGACTAAATGTGTGGACCACAAAAGAAAGACTTTCAAGGGTGGCTCAAACGGGAGAAAAGCACTTAAACACAAGTTTGCATAATTAATACGGTAACAATTAACAGAATGCAACACAATACATAATCGAATACCATAAAGGTATTTTTATAACAATTTACAAAAAAAAGAAACTCACATGTGAAACCTCAGAACATTGAAGAAACGTTCACCAGATTGTGTGAAAATGTTAACAAACCTTTTTGATGACACGTTACTAATGAGAACACACTGTCACTGTCTTGTGATCTGTTTCTAAATGCAAGACAAGATTGCACATGATGCAAGCCACGACAAGTGGCACCTCCAGCAGATATTGAAAAGGTGTCAGGTAGAGTCACAACCCATTAAAAAGTGTCAATCATATGGAAAGGGCCAAAGAAATGATGGCTTTAATACCATCAAATTTAAAACAAGTATATTTTTTGACAGCTGGAATAACGACAAATACTTTGGTTTAGTAAGAATATTGGCAAATATTCAGTGCTGCTTTTTGAGAACCGACAGGACGATGACAGAACAAGCAGACGTTAACTAGTTTGATTAATTTCTTTTTGTCCCTTTTCTGGGCAGCCCCATAACGTTTCTTGTTTTAAACGTTGTTGAAAACGAAAACAGACATGGTAAAAATGCGTAATTTTGTCATTTCGAGTAAGGAGCCTTTACTGAAACCTGGTGAAATATTTCACAATTTAATATTTGAAAAATAGTAGATCCTTAATGATTTTTTGAAAGTTTGTACAATGACTTCAAGAAAATCTGTAAGTTCAACAAATAAACTAGTTTAAACGTTTCATTAACTGAATCTTAAAAAAGTGGCCCTAACCTTTCAAAGTTCAAAAATTATGAATAAAATTTCAAACATGAATCACAAAACGTAAAAAAGTAAAAAAGTTAAAAAAGGTTCAGAAAGAAGATCTTAGGTAACATTAATTAAAAGCTTAAGGTGGGTTCTGTTAGACAATGATGGAGTGATGAGTGACTTAATTCAATGGCAACTTCACAACTACACCACTTCTGCTGGATGAAAGTATAACACCTGTGGGTCATACAAATCATAGCTTTACCAACCAATAGGGAATGCTCATCTCTTCTGCTCCGTCTGAGCGGCCGTAAAAAATAAAACTATATCACTTAAAGAACATGTGTAAAGCAACCGTATGGTCAGCTTCTGTGTTTAAGATCTGTACTTGGAGAAAGAAGAACAAAATTTGTGAGGAACTGCTGGAAGAGTAACAGTAAATCTGTGAGCAACCATGTAATATGTAGACCCCAGCATGGAAAATGGCGTGCAGGGTGACCATCAAAGACCTATCTGGGCCAATTACATGAGAATAGTCGCTGCCCACAAGAAGATGTACCAACTCTAATGGAATACATTGAAGTGTAGGTCAGAATGGTCATACTTATCCGTGGAATTAACATGGAATGGTAAGGTAGATCACAATAGTTGTGTAGCTTTAGTAAGACTCCTTCATTTTCCTATAAGCTTATGTACTTTCTGAAGCGCCGTCTCTCATTGACCGTCCGTGAAATGGAATAAAAAAAAAGGAGAACTGGGGCAAACGTACCCTACAGATACAATATTACAGGAACCCATAAACATTATCAAGATTGTAAGAACACTCATACAGAATATTGACAAAGAACAAAACCTAGAAAGTAGAATACTGTACTTCAGCAGTTGTTTTGGGAAAGAGTACTATAGTAAGGCAGTAGTAGTCATATTGAGTAATATTGACTAATATGGTGAGTAGTAATAATAGTATTAATAATAGTATATGTTGGAGTATAAATGGAATTGCCAGAGCCTTTAAACTGTTCAAATTCTGAAATAGCACCTGATATGAACAAATGTATTACACAATTATTATTAATATTAATACATGATTAATGTTTGCAGGTTTGCTCGCCCAAACACGTTCCATACTTGTTTGGACGCCTATTTCGTGGTCCTTAATATACATGTGATTATCTTGTTAAATTAGTACGCTCAATTTCAGTGAAGTTTACATGCGCGAGCGACCGTATTTCATTAGGGCGAATGCGCTTTTAGGTGGCGAGAACTCTTGAATTCCACCTTTAGGAGGAACAAACATTATTTTCTGTGTAATCTCTTGTATTAATAACAAAAAGTGATCAATGCGTAATCTGTGCGAAAAACGAAAAATAGGAATTTTAATTGAAATTAATTTTCAAATTTTTTGTCTGATGATCGGGGCACAGGAAAACTATAAGTTGCAAGTACAACTCATATTTTTTGTGTTTCAACTCCGGTGGAAATATATTCATTCAGCTGAATTAACTAACACTACATAGGTTTTGTTCACAGATATGTATTGCAAATTAGTATGAGTATAATTCAAACATAGGCCTATGTGACCTTAACCATTTCAGCACACGTTTTTAAAAATATTACTGTGTCAAAAGAAGGAAAACAAACCAAAAACATGTGTGTGTCAAAACCGGTTTCTAATTGCCATGGGAATAAGTTGTTAAGTAAACATCATGACGAAATCAAATTCCGTGAATAAAGTAAACTATTTTAGTCTCTGATAGTTTCGTGTCATCACGAATCGGCATTCTTTAATGACATCATTATTTCATTAAGAAAAACGCAAGGCTATTTATGGAAACCTTAAAATACAAACTTGGCTTAGAAATTTTCTTTCAATTAAAAAAATTAATCTAGAAATATCTTGGCAAGGTCTTGTAACAGAGGAACCTTACAGGTATGTCAAGGAACATAGACCTACGGGGTTCATGTGACACTACGTTGTAGGGAGGTCAATCATGAAAAATACTCTATGATCAAACAAAAATACCGGCCTGCCTTGTTCTTTTGAAAATAATACTTAAATTTCAAATTGGAAATGTTGCTATTTTGTTCAATGTTCAACCACTTCATGATTTTAGAAATGGTTTCAGAATTTAACATCATTTTGATCTACTTCTAAACTTGAAGGAGTGCCTTTGGAGCCTAACAATAACTCTACTCCAATTTGTCATTTCCTGTTTGCCAGTACCACTGTCCTACGTTTCCTTAACCAATCACACCTTATTATGTTAATTTCTTTTATCATATCGACCCAATTAGATTCACTGCCTCTACTCTTTTTGCAAAGCAGAATGAGAGAAGATATAAAAAACGGGAGGGGGTTGCTTGCAAACACTTTTTCCACAAGGTAGACGACAATGGTACANGTAATATGGAACGAGAACTCTATACTACAGCAGTTGTTTTGGGAAAGAGTACTATAGTAAGGCAGTAGTAGTCATATTGAGTAATATTGAGTAATATGGAACGAGAACTCTATACTACAGTAGTTGTTGTGGGAAAGAGTACTATAGTAAGGCAGTAGTAGTCATATTGAGTAATATTGAGTAATATGGCAGCTAGAACTCTATACTACAGCAGTTGTTTTGGGAAAGAGTACTATAGTAAGGCAGTAGAAGACATATTGAGTAATATTGAGTAATATGGGAGCGAGAACACTATACTACAGCAGTTGTTTTGGGAAAGAGTACTATAGTAAGGCAGTAGTAGTCATATTGAGTAATATTGACTAATATGGTGAGTAGTAATAATAGTATTAATAATAGTATATGTTGGAGTATAAATGGAATTGCCAGAGCCTTTAAACTGTTCAAATTCTGAAATAGCACCTGATATGAACAAATGTATTACACAATTATTATTAATATTAATACATGATTAATGTTTGCAGGTTTGCTCGCCCAAACACGTTCCATACTTGTTTGGACGCCTATTTCCTGGTCCTTAATATACATGTGATTATCTTGTTAAATTAGTACGCTCAATTTCAGTGAAGTTTACATGCGCGAGCGACCGTATTTCATTAGGGCGAATGCGCTTTTAGGTGGCGAGAACTCTTGAATTCCACCTTTAGGAGGAACAAACATTATTTTCTGTGTAATCTCTTGTATTAATAACAAAAAGTGATCAATGCGTAATCTGTGCGAAAAACGAAAAATAGGAATTTTAATTGAAATTAATTTTCAAATTTTTTGTCTGATGATCGGGGCACAGGAAAACTATAAGTTGCAAGTACAACTCATATTTTTTGTGTTTCAACTCCGGTGGAAATATATTCATTCAGCTGAATTAACTAACACTACATAGGTTTTTGTTCACAGATATGTATTGCAAATTAGTATGAGTATAATTCAAACATAGGCCTATGTGACCTTAACCATTTCAGCACACGTTTTTAAAAATATTACTGTGTCAAAAGAAGGAAAACAAACCAAAAACATGTGTGTGTCAAAACCGGTTTCTAATTGCCATGGGAATAAGTTGTTAAGTAAACATCATGACGAAATCAAATTCCGTGAATAAAGTAAACTATTTTAGTCTCTGATAGTTTCGTGTCATCACGAATCGGCATTCTTTAATGACATCATTATTTCATTAAGAAAAACGCAAGGCTATTTATGGAAACCTTAAAATACAAACTTGGCTTAGAAATTTTCTTTCAATTAAAAAAATTAATCTAGAAATATCTTGGCAAGGTCTTGTAACAGAGGAACCTTACAGGTATGTCAAGGAACATAGACCTACGGGGTTCATGTGACACTACGTTGTAGGGAGGTCAATCATGAAAAATACTCTATGATCAAACAAAAATACCGGCCTGCCTTGTTCTTTTGAAAATAATACTTAAATTTCAAATTGGAAATGTTGCTATTTTGTTCAATGTTCAACCACTTCATGATTTTAGAAATGATTTCAGAATTTAACATCATTTTGATCTACTTCTAAACTTGAAGGAGTGCCTTTGGAGCCTAACAATAACTCTACTCCAATTTGTCATTTCCTGTTTGCCAGTAACACTGTCCTACGTTTCCTTAACCAATCACAGCTTATTATGTTAATTTCTTTTATCATATCGACCCAATTAGATTCACTGCCTCTGCTCTTTTTGCAAAGCAGAATGAGAGAAGATATAAAAAACGGGAGGGGGTTGCCTGCAAACACTTTTTCCACAAGGTAGACGACAATGGTACACTCCGTGACCAAAATGACTTCGCGCCCTGCAAATACTTGGTCATATTTCGTGATCAAAGTAATGGTCTAAGAAATATCTCTTGACTTCCCTATGAGTTACCAAGTAGAAAACAATAAACGGTAACGGTATTGTCTTTACAGATTTTAAGATATCTGCATAATAGGAACACAAGACTAGTGTTATAAGTGTTACTTGTACACAAGAACTTGAGGTACCAAGGTCATATCTTTTACCATATGATCTTTCAGCGTACTATTTTAACCATAGCATTTGACAAGCATCTTTTACCTCGATGCGTCATTCTTTCACCACGTGGACATCGTTAAGAATCTCGACCAAATCTACACATAATAAGATCAGCCATCTACAGAAAGTCGTCTCCCATTTTAATGCAGAAACATCTTATCCAAATTAACAATGGTCAGAACGAACTCTAAAAATTATACAGAAGGAGCGAATCTACTAAATTTTAAAGAATCGAGTACAAATTCTGTGATCTACCGGTTGAACAGTGCGGTATCATTACATATATTTTCCCTTGTTTACCTCTCCACTTCCAAACACTTTTTCAATATCGTCTTTTGAATAAACAAATATTATTATTGAGCTATTTGTCCTAAACCACACACACACACACACACACACACACACACACACACACAATTACTTCACTGTATTGTTACAACTTCATGCTTAATTAAACAATTGCTGTTGTTTACACATCTCTATTATGCGAACATTCGACCAACTGATACTGATCATCATCATTATCATTATCACATTCCGTTTTACGTTCATTTTACATGTTAGCATGTGTTGGACGGGGTTCTGTAAGTGATTTCCAACCTGACCTATCATTGACCAGGTCTTTAATGAAGGCTTACTTTTCTTTCTCTTACATCCTTTCTTATCACTTCAGAGCATATTTTCATGGGCCTACCTTTACCAACTAAGCCTGCTACCTATACTGCTCTACATTTACTTACCCAAGAACTCCCATCCCTTCTCTCAATGTGACCAAACCAGTAAAGTCTTCTATTCTTGAAACATGTTCCTATACTTTGTAGGTGTAATCTACCCCTAAGTTCATCAAATCCAACTGTCTTTTGGCCTTCGTAACATATCCATCTTATCATCCTTATGTCATTTCTCTCAAGAGAACACTCGATGACCTGGTTTACGTACCACACAACATCACAGAATATTTTCCAGGTATACAAACAGACGAAAATAGTCCACATAATTAATGATACAAAATACATCCTAGATGTCATCTAATAGCAACAAGGAGAAGATCATAACTATGCTTATATCTTATACACATATTCCAAAAAAATTATCCTGTGATGCGTTTTTACCTATAAAAAACCTGGATATCGCCCCCAGCATATCCCCTGTCCTCGCTCAAATTTTATGTTATTTACAAAGAAAAAACATTTCAATGCTTTCAAATTTTTCAGGAACCATGATTAGCACAAACATACCTTCCTTTTGACTTCTTTCCATTTTCTTTTCCAACGGAACGTCGAACGGGGTAGGGCTTCGGCCGGTGAAGCATTTTGTTTGAAAACCCAAACTAGTATCAGATGTGAGAACTCGCTTTACAAAAATAAAGAATCCTATTCTATAAGCAAAAAACTACCTTTAGGCTTAAAAATCTCTCCCCTACACTAGAAATTCAAGGATCTTAGCTTAATATTACTAAAGTCTGTGTCTGTTGACGGAAATAAGTACTTATAATTTCAGTATATCTGAATCGACTGGGGTTTTTACCGTTAAAAGTCTTAAATACAACGCGAACTAATAATATTTTCAAAACGCCACGCGACAGTCGCCCGTTTAATAACAGCTTTTGGAAAGACATGTCAGTCTCCTGTTGATCATACACCGATCATTTGAATATCAAGCCACAACAAAAACTTAAGAAGTCAGCTGTGACACCATCTCTACAAATGGTTTATGGTTCTGGTGTATAGGCCATTGTTCAAGTTTCTTGTACATTTTTCAATATCTCATTATCATGTATTTTCTCTGCCTGTGACTAACTGCACATTAGCATGGTCAGTTCTTCATTGAGTTCCTTATCATAAATATTGCATTGTTCTATTCAATCAATCCAATCAGGTTGAGAAAATCAGTACTTGATTTTAATCCTCAAATTGTTTACGATAATATACACACCCCTGATGTTACTTTGTTCGGTATTTAGGTGTTTCCTGTGCATAGGATTCAATATTGACCGTTGTACTTTTTGTCGTCACACGTCACCTATCTGTCTCGCCACAATTTTTAAAGAAGAAAATTAGCCAGTGCAGGTACCGGCGCAAAAGGATAAACTGTTCCTGAGCAGTTTTCCCGGAAAATGAAATCTTCTATAGAATGAGTTTCATATTCCCAGGACTTTCAGTAGATTAAAGTACAGAACGAAGAAATCAAGCAACAGAACAGTACAAAGTCATAACTACGAAGGGAAACCTACCAAGATTATTAAATAAAAGAACTATAAAATTAAACACACACACACACACACTGTCTGTCGTCTGTCTCTCTGTGTTTCTGTGTGTGTGTGTGTGTGTGTGTGTGTGTGTGTGTGTGTGTGTGTCTCTGTCTCTCTCTCTCTGTGTCTGTCTCTCTGTCTCTCTCTCTNCTCTCTCTCTCTCTCTCTCTCTCTCTCTCTCTCTCTCTCTCTCTCGCTCTCTGTCTCTCTCTCTCTCTCTCTCTCTCTCTCTCTCTCTCTCTCTCTCTCTCTCTCTCTCTCTCTCTCTCTCTCTCTCTCTCTCTCTCTCTCTCTCTCTCTCTCTCTCTCTCTCTCTCTCTCTCTCTCTCTCTCTCTCTGTGTGTGTGTGTGTGTGTGTGTCCCCGACTCGCTCTCTCTCTCGAACAAACAAACAAACAAAAACAGCCGTTAATAAACGAGTAGTAACTTAAGTTTGACAGGAGAGTCACGCGAAGAAAGCCAAGTTGGATCTTGTCGTTCATGCCTTGGGCTTAAGCATGTTTTAAAACACAAGTTGTTGAACTATGTACAAAAAATCAATAACAAGTAACCCAATGCAATGACTGACTTTTAGCCATGCTTAGCTTGAGCCTTATGAGAAAGAGTCATTTTTGAAATAGCTTGTTTGCATGCAAATAACAATGATAATAATAAGATAATCATGATAATCATCATCATCAACTTTTATAATTTTCATTGATACACGTACACGTAATAATAATAAAACCCCATAATCTTTTGACATCCTAAGAAAGGTCTAAATAATACGGTGCCGTAACCTATTGTCTTCCTTTTCGTCGTCGTCACTTTTGACCATCAGTTTAGAGGAGCAAGATTGTTTCAACACGCAAATTAAAAACCAGCACCATTCATAGCCATATTTAATGTTCTACCCCAAAATTGAAACTATTTTTGGAATGAAATAATCTTTGCAATGATACGATCAGAAAATCAAGACCAGAATTTAACAAAAGGAAATTATGAAGTAGGAAACAAACATACGAATTCCAATCCATTTCCAATCACTTACCTTGTGTCAATTATACATGGTCTTACCTGTACCACGCGCCTCACTTCATTTGACATTATTAAATGGAAGCATAAAGGAGGGAGACTGTTCTATTATAGGCCAACAGTAAGTACAAATGTAAAAACATAATTAATATTTAAGTACAATATACCGAGAGGACTTTAAATAATGAGACCACTGTTAGAGAGTAAAAAAATTTCTAATCTGTCATACCTGTAAGTATTTTTAACTTTATATTTCATGCATTAGTGTGGTATGAGAACATGAAAAAGAATTAATAAAACTGCAGTGGATCACTACTCCCTACTGCGTTTTAAATAAAGGATATCACAGCAAAATGAGCCAAGCCTACCGCGAAAAAATGTGGGTTAACAATGTAACTCTACAAGTCTTACCATTGGGAAAATAGCTTGGCTCTAACAAGCGAAGTGTGTATGCTGTTGATCTTCATTTAAGCTTCTATTACTGTGAATTTCTAAGGTAATATGTCTCGTAATTCTGCAGCTGACCGTGAATAAGATTTGACCTTACAGATAAGATAGATCAAATAAAAGTCGTTCTAACTTTTATGATAACACCTTGAATCGATTTTTCAGGAAAGAACTCGATGAACAAAAACTGCTAATTTTTTAAAACTTTTTTTGCACGGAAAATGACAAATTTATTGAGTGATTAAAAGCATAAACGTGCGTCAGTAAAACAAGATTACACAAAAACAAAACAAATGGCTGCTCGTCAGGTTAGTGAAGCGCAACAATGACATCTGGCTTAAAGTATTCATCGATAATTTTGGTTAAAGAAGAAAGCACCAATGAAAAAAACACATGTTGACATGAGTTGAAAAAGTGCACAATTAGTTATTTTAATACTTAGATACTTTGAATGCTGTCATTTAATAATGAAACAGGTAATATTAAAACTCAGTCTTTATCATTACACTTCTACAAGACACCTGTCAACAGGCTTCACTTGTGAAAGATGCTTTATTTTACCACGTTCGGACAAATTTCATCAGAATACATTTCTTGAACATTTTCAAACTGCAAAGAAAAAATGTCGACCTCGCTTACTATGATTTTTTACCTTTCCATGAAAAAATAACCCAAGTCTTACTTTGGGTAAAAGTTACCCATATTAAATTCAAATTTTGTTGCTTTCACTATTGTATTGGAATAAAATTCTATATTTCCTAAGCTTCGTGGTAAACTAAATTTCGTGTTAAGGTAAAATTCAAGATTCTTAGCTTTTCCAAGAATTCCCCGTTAAGTTAACAACCATTTACTTTCTTTTGAAAAACATGCTCTCTTCACATTCACACCTTATCCGAATAATGAAAACCGGTCATCAGGTAGACGGTTTCTCAGGTTCATTGCATGTTTTTCTGTTACTGGACTACACTATTACTATGGCCAAACTAATGGTGAAAATTACTGGGAAACTGAAAACTTTATTAACGTAACTTTATTTTTGTAAGGCGTGAACATGAAAAAACCTTAAAATTAATGATAATTAGTGGAACAGAGCCCAAGAAATGACCGCTAACACTCCACATAAGAAGTATTTCCTACACTAAACAGTATGTGTAATTGGGTTCCTACTTCTCAGACGAAGGGAAAATGGAAACAACGTTGAAGTTGCAGCGCCAACAGATCGAAAAACTTGTGAACAAATTGGCCATGTTTATTAATAGAAACACCGACATGACATACCCACTGAAAATGTTTCAGGCTGCAATGAAATCAGCCATCTTCTTCATAAGCGAGACATGGGTCACAAGACTTGAAAGCACCTAAGAACCATTACATATCTGCCATGAAACTACTCTTATGTGTTAGACCTAATACCACAATTGTACTGTGTCAAATAGAACCCGGAGAAGCTGAATAATCCGCTATTGCCAAAAAAGACAATGCAATCTCTTGAACTAATATTTCTGTTGAGCTAGCGGTGATGAACCATTGATGAGAGTGCTCGAAATTTTTGTAGGGTTGCTAATACTAAGATGTGTCGCCACTTCATAGAAACCAAAAATTACCAAGGCGCTCATGTCATTGATAAAACGCGAGCAGTAAAACAGAAACGCCGAAATGATACCAAAGGATCAACTCGAATACAAACCCACTGACTGGTGAACCCAGACTTAACAACAGTAATCCGATATATGTAATCCGAAAGTGCACTATCCCCGATCGCTTCTAAACTACATTTACCCGTTTGAACTTATTATCTAACAGACTCCGACTAGACCATGGGCAAGGATCCCACAAAAGCAATAACTTTGTAGGTATGACGAACAATCCACCAAACCGAACATCATGAACATCCCCCCGCTTTATTCTCTTGAGTGTACCATAATTACCATGCATCTTTATAATACACGAAATACACGCGGAGGGAAGCGACATTGTTTGTCAGTGCGCGGTATGTAATTGACCTCGTGCATAGCCATTGTTTGCCTGAGTATGTATTACGGTTTGTAACTTTATGTATTCCCTTGAGTATACTTTTATTCATTTCTTCATTTATA
>RDPX01000090.1:633777-662689 GCA_003991215.1 Morbakka virulenta | reverse complement strand
CCGTCAGAAACAAAATTCATGACAACAGTTACGACAGCCGTCAGAAACAAAACTCATGACAACAGTTACGGCAGCTGTCAGAAACAAAATTCATGACAACATTTACGGCACCCGTCAGAAACAAAAGTCATGACAACAGTTACGGCACCCGTCAGAAACAAAATTCATGACAACAGTTACGACAGCCGTCAGAAACAAAACTCATGACAACAGTTACGGCACTCGTCAGAAACAAAACTCATGACAACAGTTACGGCAGCTGTCAGAAACAAAATTCATGACAACAGTTACGGCACCCGTCAGAAACAAAATTCATGACAACAGTTACGACAGCCGTCAGAAACAAAATTCATGACAACAGTTACGGCAGCCGTCAGAAACAAAATTCATGACAACAGTTACGGCAGAAATCAGAAACAAAATTCATGACAACAGTTACGGCAGCCGTTAGAAACAAAATTCATGACAACAGTCGAAATGAATAACTTTTTGTGCTAATGCTAAGCAGAAGCACCAAAGAAGACCCATACTGTAGATAAAAGGTGTAGCTAAGGGACCGATCCCTCTTCCTTCAATTGGTTGGGGAGAGTGCGCTTTATATATTCCGCTTGACATGAAATGAATGATACTGAGTAAACGTTTCTGTTACTATATAACTTTTAATGACCAACCAAAGGTTAGTAAACAATGCGGTACAAAACGCATTTGTCTGTATATATCATCCATACATGCATAATTGGGGCAGAAAATGTTAAGCTTAGTTAAGAAAAGTAGTTAATTCCGACCAAAAGCAATGCGAGCAATTGATATAGCAGCATCCCACTGTACGCGTGTTCACTTGAACAGGGTTAACTGCTGTGATTAATAGACAAAGCAGCTGTTAACGGCAGCAGATTCAATTCATTGGAAATTGACCAAGTGATTATATCCTAACCACATTATCGTCTTATTTTTTGTCTCATCTGGTAAATCCGACAGAAATTCAGTACTTTTTGTTAAACTTGAAAGGGACGCAGATGTCCATTAGTTCGCTATTTTGTGTCAAAAAATAGAGTTTGCATTAGACTCAATGGATAGTTACTCAAGTTGAACTTCAAAACAGGTCCAAATAAATAAGTTAGGGTGAATTCTTAAACATTAAACTAGGTATTAATGTTGAAAACCCTCCACTCTCTACTTTAGTGGTAATATACAAATTAAAAAATGACAAATTCCAAACAGCTAATCCGCGTACCTCTCTAATTGAATTCATTTACAATGTAAGCTGTTAGTGTTTCATTCTAACCTAAGACGATGTGCCTTGTACGTATTGGTCCAATCTGCTTCATTACAAGAAAGAATAAATTAATTTGAACATTCCCGTCTGCGAAGACATGATCTCTTTTGTTTTAAAAAAGCAACTTAGAATGGCACAATGTTTCCATTGAGAACTGCACCCGAAGAAAAAGTGATTGCACTTTTGTTTTTCCTCCACAAACTGCAATATCTTTGAATTCTTATTTAGCCTAGTTAAATTTGTAGTGGTAAATAGATTAGAGCGTTGTTTGATCTACATTGAAAATGGGTTGGTCTGGAGTTTTGTAGATCTGTACGGCTTTAACTCGTTTGTGTATGAACTGTACTTCTATTTCCTTTTCAAAAAGTCTAATTGTTCATAATTGGCTCATTCAATGATAAATAAAAGGACCAATGAATGTGTAACTGGAGTGTAAGTATTGTCCGAAATCAAGTATATGTCCTCTTACAATTCCAATATCCACGCTCTTTATGGCATGCTTATTGGTATCAAGACCTCTTATTCCTAGACTTGTAAAATGGGCGAGTGATTTCAGATTTGGCTCTATTGAAAGAATGCTTGATCAGCTACACTTTACATTACCGCTGATTTTTAAACCAGGACGATATGAATTTAATTCTAATTCATACTTACTACATATGAACGCAAAGTTAATTCGTTTAACTAAGAAAATTCTTGTCTGAAATTTCTAACAGCGATTGCATTTTCATTTTTAATTGCATGCCTTGAAACCTGGGTCTTATCTAGTTCACCATCAGATGTACAAGATTGCCTTAAGTAGTTATTCAATTTTTCTAAGCTCCTCTGTTAAAATGAACAATTTCCATTGCGAACAATTATCATCTAACTTCAAAGTTTGTAAGCTAAACAGTTCCGCTCGCTTTTAAATTAAACTGGTGTTGGTACAAAAAATGCATAGAGAGAGTCATCTCACAATACTACCTGATAAAAACAGATGCTAAAAATAATCTAACTTCAATGTTGGCAACTCATTACAGTTTTTAAATGTTGAATTTGACCAAATGAGGGTTGTATATGTCCGACTTTTATCTTTACGTTTAAATTCAATTTCAATATTCGCCTTCTTTTTTGCGGTAAATCATACCTACCTTTCGTCATTTAATAACTATGATGCAGATTGTAGGCAATACTTTTCCCTTGTAAATTAATCTTCACCATATTAACAAGTATCGAAAATTAGCAAGCATTTGGTGCACACGACTTTAAAACATCACGTGCACCATCCATCATGTTCATTTCGTATACGTCCAGTCATCAGAAAGTCCCTATACAGAGGAGCTCCTTTTGTCCCCATTACTCATCTTCCACAAACATTTCACAAAAAACACGATACATAAAAACATAATATATAAATAAATACATTTTTAAAAATACATACCAAGATCCACCACGTCTTACTATGCCTTTGTCATGATGACATAAAAAATCTATTCTGTATTACTCCTCGCCACACAAAAAAGCTCAAACACAAGAATACCTGTAACAAATACCTTCCAAAGAAACGGTTTTTCTGAAAATCTGACTGGTTTGGTCAACAGTCAGACACTTGAACAATATCACCATTATACTACGTAAACGTGCCAGGTGTACATCTTTTAACTTTTATCCTGGTGACGTCATGTCAAATTAAGTGCACTCCCTAACTCAAAAAAGTGACCATCTGCCTGTGAAGAATATATTAGGCCTAGTGTTCAAACTTTAAATCCGTAGCTACAGTTTATCTAAAAGATGTGTTTGTGTACAAAAATTATTCCTTATCAATTTCATTCATTAATTTGACGTGTAAAATATATTCATTTTACTTTTTGCGAGGGCGATATACATTTTCAATATAATATCCCTACTTCATCGACCTTTTTTAATCAAAAACAATGTCATTTAAATATCAACAAAGAACTTGGAAGTTTTGTAAGTTCAGACACATATAAGGCACAATCCCTTGAAAACCTTCAGTTAGTCGAGTACTAAACTAGTTTGTTTTCCATTCAGGTAAAAACATTTCAACTGATGGGTTACATGCTACTCATAAATAAAGTAAGCTATATATTCTGCGATAAAGAAAGTTCTTTTGTAATTGTATTTTTCAAGTTAGAACTCAAGATTTTATTAACAAAGAAAAGAAAAAACAAAAAACTACTGCAAAAGAAGAATCGTCAAAAAGTCACCCAACTGTACCGCAAAAACGCTCCATTAATACAGATGGCACTTCACAGCTCTGGTGTAAACTCTTATTTTAACATAATGGTTCATGTAAAAGTAAGAGATTAGAAAAGACGAATCACTTCACAACTGCCTTGTTTATTTGTGCTTAAAGGTAAAAATCAAAAGGCACTTCCGGAGCTATAAATTCCAAATCACCAGTCTACAACCACAAACATAAGTACACATATATGTCATCATCATCATCATCATCATCATTATCATCATCATCATCATCATCATATTCGGCTTAACGTCCGTTTTACATGCTAGCATGTGTTGGACAACTGCCTCCTTATACTTTATGGGTCTTCCTGGAAACTGTGTCCTGACCAAATACCTTAGGCCACAGTGTCAACTAAACACCTAAAGTATGTACACATAAAAATATATAAATTTCAAGTTTACCATCACCATTAGCAGCTTACTGGCAGAGAACAATATAGCAGACTGGCTTTATTACATCCTTGCACGACCCCTTCCACATATTACCCACATAAAATCATTTTCTTTCCATTCTAGATATTTAAATATTTTCTTCAATTGCACTTTTTCGCCTATCAAAATTGAACCCCTATTTCAATTCACCAACCCTTATAATTGCTGTTACACTTTTTCTGTGCTTGGATATTCAGAAAGCACTCTTCTTCCTCTCACCCTTCCATTAAATTAATAAAATATGTCATCAAAGGCCGCTCCTGGCTGCCATTCTATTTCAAAATGCTTGTCGTACAGTTTTTGACAAATTTCTTTTCTTCATCATGGTCTTCTCTGTTAAGCACTCGCATTCAGATCCGACATCAGACCCAACAACACTTGATAGAACAAATAGAACAACAGGACATAATTCTATTTTTACCTATTGTTGTAGTTCTGAATGGAATGTAATATATGTGTGGTTTTTGTAACGTTTTTTAACCATTAAAGCTGTTGAGTGTAACACAAGAAACTTTTAAGTTCTATACCCAAGTTTGGAGTTTTCTCTTTTCCTTTGTATATATGATGCTATATACTTTTCATGAATGTTATATGTGCAAGTAGTATCGGTGTGTACGGATACCTTATCCTATTTTGAAAATTGTAAGTAATTGGCATGGCATAAAAATGAATATTGCATGAAGGAAAAAAGAGGTAGAGAAGCAAATGTTATAAGTGAAATGAGAAGCAAATGTTATAAGTGAAATGAGAAGCAAATGTTATAAGTGAAATGAGAAGCAAAGTCGATAAAATCTTGCGTCTAGGAAAAGGTTAAGTACAAGTATTCAAAAATGTTCTCAAAAAAAATCCATTTAACTAATCATTATTCTGTAATTTTGAAGAATGAAAATATTTCATACAACTTTTTTTGAAGGTAAAAACCACCTGAATATCCAGGCTATAAAATCAGGGCTTTGGCAAATGGATCAACACTTGAAAAATATTATTTTCAGTTGTTGCTCATGCACATTGAAAATGGCCATTTCATTAACGCTGGTAAATATGTGTACCAGCAAAGTTCTCAAGAAACTTCATTTTAGATTTTACGACTGGTCTATTTTTGTGACCAGCTTCGCCAATTCCATTTTCCATTGCAACTCCTTTGCCTATTGCATTGTTGGGTTGGCATTTAAGCTTATTTTACTTTGACAAACGTATTATACAGTGCTGTAAAAACAGCTTTAATCAATATGATGTATTTTTTGCAGCACAAAAATGAGATATTGTGCAGATACAAAGATTCGTAACAAGGTGGTTTCTCCATATGTCAAACAGACAAGCAATTGCCTTGTAGTGAATGCAACTCAGCAGTGTTCGTAGTTCACTTAACTTCGCAACAGCCTTTGATATCTGTAAATTGATAAAGCAACTCATTAACACCACCTCCGCTGCGTCTAAATTGCCTTTAATGGCCAACCGGAATGATGTCTTCAAACTTACACCAAGCCCACAATATTATTCAATACAACTTCAACTAGCAAATATAATTCTTACAATTTCTATAATATAGTCGAGTAAAAAGTATTTAAAACTCAGCTGTATAGTTCGTCTGATTAAAACTTATTATAAAATCCATAATACCCCAAGAGTCATTTTTGTATCAGTATTCAACACCACAAGAACTGATATTGCACATCTTAATCAATCGAAGATGTAAATACACTTCATGAAAAAGGATTTTTAAAGAGAAAAATTACATGCAAGTCGCCTTATGAACAACCCGTTTGCAAAATAAAACTGAGGGCATCAGTCTTTACGCGGTTATGTTGTCTTTTTCATGGTACCATTTAAAATATTAATCAAGGATTTACTTTTCCATCTACAAATTCCGTTGTTAAGTTCATACTTGTGAATACATTGTTGATAAAAACTTGTATCAGCTATCAGTATCCTCACTAAATATCTGTACAGAATTGTTTTACTAAATCTTAGCAGGTAAATTTCAAGCCTTTCCAAATTCACTAATTAATATTAAATCTGGTCCTGCGACACGAAACAGTTTGCCCTTTCAAGTTCTTCAAAATTACTACGGGCGACACAGGACCCCCTATCATATCCAGCTACTCTGAGGTTTCAGCCAATTCCAGATAATAATCTCGATAACCGCTTTTGGGAATGATATGTATATATCATTTAAAAGATTAATACTCATTATCACCAAATAATATTAAATCCAATGACAAAATCAGAATGCAGATCGTATTTTATTTTGTGAAATATACCTCATACAAAACTTCTAAACTTACCAGTAATTCCAGCTTCGAGAAATGGATTTTAAGAAAAGATCAAAATGAAATCAGAAACTTAATAGTTGATAGCAGAAAGAACCAAAGCTGAATTCTCCATTATCTGACCTAAAATGATTCAAAATGGTTTTCTGTCTCCTTTTGCTGGAACCAACGTGGTAGATATAAAGCAAAAAAAAATATTCTTGTTTGAATTGCGTTGCAGCTAAAAAGTCTGTCTACCATAGATGAAAAAGTTCAGACTTCCAACTATGCCAATCTTAAGTTTTAAATGAAAACCTTTGACTACGAAAAAATAACTTAATACAAAAGACATGCATAATTTACTACATGTGAATATAATCGAACGAAAAAAACTTGCTATACAGTTCTTTTTTTCCCAATCTCATCTGTAGTGGTCAACCAGCTGCAGAACGGCTCATGGAACTAAGCAAAGCGAGTTAAGTCTAGTTTATCTGTCACTTTTCAAAGTCAAGCAAACAGACTTTTAGCAACGTTTTGAAGAAATGTTGATTTGACATAGAAACACTACTAGTATAAAGATTATAAAATTAGATCATCTAAAAATAGATCAACTTAATTTCGTCCTCTTTAGTGTTATCTTTTGTTTACAGTGATTGTAAAAACATGGGCCACTCAAACAATTCTAAAAGAGCTTCACTCGATGTTAAAAAAAACAAAGGATAAAAAAATTCCTCGCTAATTCAAAAACCGAAAAAAATTACTTTGGCAGATTTTTGTCGGTAATCACCATTACAGTACGAAATACTGCAAAGAACCGGAAGAGGATTAATCACATTATCTATAATACATGTATACGACGTTCTTCGTTAATTTCTTCCAAAAATTATTACAGTCACTAGGTACATAACGAGATTCAAGGTTTTCAAAATACAAACAGACTCACGAAAAATACAACAACACATTCTTTTAGTAAACGTATCATTGGCCTCTCAGTTTCTGCCATAAAAAGTTATGCTTCTGCTGCCATAAGCCATACACGTACAAACCAACAGAAAGACAACTACTGTACTGCGTGAAATAAGGTGGCATTTGGGAGGGGGGGAAGCTTAATCAGAATCTTCTTGAGCGAGTTTGACTTCCACCTTTGCATATATAGAAAGGTTGTCTATTAATCTTATAAAAACCATCTGTCATTCACACATGGGTTATCACAAAAGATATTATGGTGATCACAATGTGCTAAGTATTAACATAAAACTCAAGGAAGGAAAATTATATACTGTTATTCACTAGTAATGCCCAGTAGTGAAATTCGAAAATGTCAAAACGTAGTAGTAATAGTAGTAGTAATAATAGTAGTAATAGTAGTAGTAGTAATAGTAGTAATAGTAATAGTAGTAATAGTAGTAATAGTAATAGTAGTAATAGTAGTAATAGTAGTAGTAATAATAGTAGTAATAGTAGTAGTAGTAATAGTAGTAATAGTAGTAGTAATAGTAGTAGTAGTAGTAGTAGTAGTAGTAGTAGTAGTAGTAGTAGCAGCAGTAGTAGTAGTAGTAGAAGCAGCAGCTGTGGTAGTAATAATAGTAACAGTAAAAGTAGTAGCAGTANTAGTAGTAGTAGTAGTAGTAGTAGTAGTAGTAGTAGTAGTATTAGTAGTAGTAGTAGTAGTAGTAGTAGTAGTAGTAGTAGTAGTAGTAGTAGTAGTAGTAGTAGTAGTAGTAATAGTAGTAGTAGTAGTAGTAGTAGTAGTAGTAGTAGTAGCAGCAGTAGTAGTAGTAGTAGTAGCAGTAGTAGTAGTAATAGCGGTAGTAGATGCAGTGTTAGTAGTAATAGTAGTAGTAGCAGTGATATTGGAAGTAACCGTAGTACTAGCAGCAGTGATAGTGGTAGTAGTACTAATAGTAGTAACAATAATACTATTCGTATTAATTATAAAGTAACAGTAGTAGTAGTAGTAGTAGTAGTAGTAGTAGTAGTAGTAGTAGTAGTAGTAGTAGTAGTAGTAGTAGTAGTAGTAGTAGTAGTAGTAGTAACACAGGAATGGGGTTAGTGACATAAGTTGCAGCTGTAGAATTTAATAACAAATTATCCTTTGCAGTAATAATATTGAACTGATCAAGCGCAGACGTACCAAAAGAAATGTTAATATGAACATTACAAGCGATAACAGCAGAAGTTAGTAGAAGAAATATTCATTCAACATTCTTTCTTTGAATTCAGTTTAATAACAATCAAAATTGTTTAAAAATTGTAAATTTTGTATTATACTTTAGGATATTCTAATTGAGCAAAGAATTGAATAGAAAAAAAATTGCAAAACAAAGGTTTTTCACGAAGTTAAACAAGCCAATGCACACAGCCCTTAAAATGTCTCAAATGGGTTAAAATATCATGAGAAATTACCCGTCACCACCACAAAAAAACCCAAACAGCAACCCACAGAAACTTGTTATTTTCTATATGCTTTGAAAATATGCCTTCAAAGAGGTAATTATTTTGCACGCTATTTTCGACTTGCCTCGATGTCCCTTGATAATAAATTGATACTTATAAAAATTCTAAAATCTTTGAATTTCTTTATACAGGAAGTAAACGTGAAGAAAGATCCAACTGGTGCAGTTTTCAGAACCCTTTGAAAATATGCGAAAAAATTAATTGACTTCAAAAACAGTTCTCCTGATTTTGTTGATACAAGCATTGTCCTTCATCGTGATAAAAGTAGGATTAAGTCACCTTTTAATTGCACTTAAAGCTCCAACTAATACTTGATTAATCTCTGCTTGTGGAAGCTACTTGGCACAAAAGTCGTGGGGTAGTCTGGAAAAATTCTAGAATGGATAGCATCTTTTTAAGTTGAAATAATACAAAATTTGCAACATTGAATGCAAGGTGTAGAGTGTGAAATGCTAGTTCCTTTTTCCAATTGACGGAAACACCTGGAAATTGAATATAAACTATATACCATGGTATACAAACTACTTTCCGTACAAAGAAAAAGTAAATATAACTGCTTCAAAATAACCTCTTATGGTCAGTTAACCAATGACACTGGCTATTCTGAGTATTTCTGACGATTAAATTCACGAGCTGAAAATACGCTTTGGTTTAAACTATACCATTACTGAAAAGAATAAGAAAATTATGGATTCCGAATATTTCATCTCCATTTTATTAATAGTTCAAACCAGCCACATCCAATTAAAATGAAACACATATAGTAAAGAAACTCAGGCTTGGCTTTGCAGCAGAAAACCCACCTATATCAATGAAATTATTAAAGAAACTACAGTTAAAACAACAAAAATTCCCAGAATTTCATGAAATATTTGGAAACAGGCTACGTGCACAACTAAAGCCCTAAAAAGGTTTTAAAGTAAATGGGGAAAATAGGATCCTACTGCGAAGAAACTATGGTGCCACTCTTTACACCCTTCAAAAAATCAAGCTATTTTTTCATAATAAAATTCTTTATCAGCACTTTGATAATTGTGACAAAAATAAAGAAGCCAATACAAAGAGAGATTCGTTTTGCTTTTTTTATCCAGCGAGGTGACTACTGATACCAAAGGTAATAACAGCAATGTTTATTATTTCATTAAAGTTGCGTTTTATACACACAGTCTCAGCAGACATTGTCAGAAAATCTTCTTTAAAATAACGAGAAAGCATCACAAGTAACTAGGAATGGAGGCATGTCTGTTTCAAAAAGTCTTGTTTACTCTGTGCTCGGCGATTTGATAAAAAAAAACATCATTGAGGAAAACACATTAATTTCACATTCTGTTGTGTTTAGTGACTTAAGCAAATGAAGATATTTGCAGGTTCTTAAAGAAATAGGTATTCTTCTATTGCTATTGCACTTGTCTTTAACTGGTAAAATTGATGGGAAAAGAGCAAGAGGACGACAACGAAGGAAATACCTGCAGCAACTAACAGAAAAACCTAATGTCTTAATACAGGGCACGTACAACAGATCAGAATGGAGAGAATTCATTAAAGAGGCCGCCGATGGCTGGAACAGCTAAGGCAATGAAAGAAGAAGATTCTGCTATTAAAATCCAATCAGACTGAGGAACAGAGATGCTTGATAGAGCAATCGGTAATTTAGATTATCTTTAAAAAGAACTTAGCTCGATTCTTGAAAATGACAAGACAATTCTTATGTTGTTCAACAATATGATGACGTGAGCAGTAAATGTGATGGTAAACAAACCAGTTGACACTGCTGCACGTACTGTTTACCTTGGTCAAGCACACGAAAACCAAAGCACGAAATTTTTTTTCAAAACAACTTTAAGGTTTTTCACGAAGGGGAAAAAAGAAACTAAAGGTTCTCTTATTCAAAATAAAATTCAAAAATTTCGTAAATGCATGTCATCAGAAAATTAAGTGAGAAACAACTTTTAATATTATTTTAATATTAATTATATGATGTTTATTACATTACAAAGCTTTGTAGTAGCTTAGTAGTAGTCGTTACTTTACAAAATTGTGTAGCAAAAGGCAGGTGTAATAAAAGTGTCCACGGAATTGGGTTCGAACCATTCGAACCATTCGAACCAGAGCCTATCGCCTTCATAACCATATTCTCTATCATGTGAGTAACTGACCCTACGTTTTAAATCAGATCATTCTACAAACATAATTTCCTGTGAAAAACGATTTTTGTTCCAAGAATAGCAAGGAGAAGGGTGAAATGCCAATGCCACAAGTACTAATTCGAATCCAGTACTTGTGGCCACACATATTTTTAACTTGTCTTCATAGCCCAGATTACTCAATCTTCTAACTCAAAAATATTATTTACAAAATTAAATTTTGTGTATTTCGCAGATATTTGCGGAAATAAAATTTTTAATTTGCTGTTTTTCCCATGAAACACTGTGTAAGTCGTGGGAGTAAACAAAAAACCGGAAGTGAAATTGGGCACAAAAAACCGCTGACTTTTACGAATGACAGTGGTTCGAAAAGCTCTGAATAAATAAATGATCCTTTACTTATTATGACAACCAGAGTAAGGATTTTAGACTGAGGGTCAGTAAACATAAAAAAGGTAACGTTATTCCTTTCAACTTTTTTTTATTTGACTTGCTGTTTGATTTCTTCCCAACTTTTTATTGTTCAAAGCTAAATAACTTTTTGATGACCAATAACTGTAGAATCAAATATTTACAGATTTATCCCATGTACTGCCTTAAAAACTATTCAAACTAACCTGAACAATGCTCATTATGTTATTGATTTATAAGACCTAAACTAACAGTTCTGAAGACCATTTTCAGATTAAAACATGAAGTTAGCCTTTTGCTTTGGAGCCTCGTATTGGTTGATACCTGGAAATCATCTCTTCCAGAACATTGAAACACCATGTTTTCTTTCGTCTTGTCGGTTTCTAGCAGTTTTTGACACAAAATTCTATAAGGTGGAGAACATCGGAGATCCATTCCACAGTGTTTGATAAAACATGCCATAACTAAATCTTACTACACCAGTCTTTCACAGGATTCTCATTATTGGTACGTTCATCCAATACAACATGTACGTCACCTGTGAGTCTTAAATCTCTGGAATTAAAGCCATTTACTAACTTGTTGATTTCAAACCGATATTTAATTTTTAAACCTCTGAAAACTCGAACAAGTGAAAAATAGTTTCAAAAATAAACTGTCTGAATCCACGCTTCATACTCCACAATTCATTTAAAAACATTCTCGATGTGATTAAAGGCTACATTACATAATTAAGTTTACCAACTCAAAGATATTACTGGCTTAAAACCTGCACTTATCTTATTTCGCACATCAAAAATACTGAAAAGTTAATAACTTCATTAAAACTGGTACAGTAGTTACAAGAAAAACCTTTAAATCTTGATAAATTGCGGTAAAAATATTTTCTTTTTCAGATGTTTCTATAAAATTGGGTGTCTACATAATGGAAGGATTATACGTTGAAATAAATAATGAATTAAATTTTGTGTTGTGTTTGTCACTCTCTAAGAAACCTACAGTTAAGCTACGGTTGATAATAGAACGCCAAAGATTATGAAGGTAAGGTTTTAATCAAAATACGAATGAAATCGTAGAAAAATGTACTTAAAAAGGGTTTTAGGCTACAAACTTCCCAACAAGGAAATCGAATTAAACCACTTCAATGATGAAAAATTAACCGGAGGGAAACGTGGTCCATTATTAAAACAAAACATGTTGACCGGGCCAAATACTGGAGTCGCCAGACACTACACATATACATATATAAAGTCAAACCTGTGATCATCGGTCACCTGCCGTATACGGCCAGCTTCTTTATTACGCTCCAATGGACTATATATATGCTCACTGTGCGTGCGTAGTTTGAGCACTCTGACAGGATTCCACAGTAACTCTTTAAGCTGTGTTTGCTCCGGCAACATGACCAGAGAGTTATGTCTCAGAAGCTCTGTGCTGCACTGATGAGCCCACAAAGGGCGAAACAGTACTGTCTGCAGATCGAGAATATATATTGACCCTGATTAAGGCACACACCTGTGAAACGCAGGCAGACGTCACGGGTCCTGAGCCCAAGCCAGCATTTTATACTGTGTTTAACGGTCACACACGATCGTAATTCAAAATGCACCGATAATGGAAATCTCCAGTTGCTCGAAAATTGATCCTTTGGGTTTTTTCAACAAATCTTAAACCGCTGACCATTGATGTGAATCCTAAACAGTCAATTGTCACCTTTATATTTAATGCACACATTGATCGATACAATTGTAAAGCGCTCCAACAAATGCAGATTCAATCCCTAAATGTTCCTAGAACAGGATCTGCCACCCCTGACCAATGACTCAAGCGATAGTGATGATGGTGATGATGTTAAGGGCAAATAGCCGCTGGTCATATATAAAATGGCTAAGGAACTCTTTGGCTATAATGAATGTAAGAGACGTGTTGAAGATCGACAAGTAGTTAGTCATTTGGAACAACGTGACGGCCTGGAATGCAACGCCAAGGATATCATGAAGAATGCAAACGAGGCCAATCGTGATACCAGCGGTGATAAAGACAGTCCACCTCCACCTCCAGAGAGTGTCAGATTAAGAGGTTAGAGAATGTTTGGACAAACTAGGCAGTATGCTCAAGAGAAAGTGCATACTGACATGCTGGATAATGTAAATAATGTAAATGGGAACAAATGAGATGTATTCAAAGCGCCATATTCAGGACTGTTGTCACCAAACAAAGATCAGTGACTTTTTAAATGGCAAAATGATATTTTTCAAGCGTATTAATATTGTACATGCACACATGTATACATATGTACAGTTCTCATATTGATCGATATGCAGTACAGATATATTATATTCACTGTACAATGTAAACATCTTTATTATGGATGTATTCACACGTGAGTACTGTGCTCAATTATTACGAATACGAGCAAACTAAACAAATACCTATCATCTCCATTAAGCAGTCACCTGCCATAAGCAGCCACTTTGATCACTTCACTTGACAGGCTACTTAAGACAGGTTTGATCACATATATTGGCGGGGTTTAGTTGGAAGGGGCAGAATGCGGAACAGAAGAGTTTCCGGCAACGCAAGCTAGAAATCCTTTCTACATATGCTTTTACGCCTCTGCGTCTTAATGCTACGCAAACCTACGTTTAAATAGATATTCTACTTGCATTGTTTATTTTATTTTGGATAACTCATTCCTCCTTTATCCCTCATATTATTCTTACATTTCCAACATCTGCTTGGCGAGTTGATAAAAAGTCCCCATTCCGTAGCAACATAGTCCATCTCCATCGATTTCATCAAACCAGCCACGTTGTTGCAGTAAACCTATGACGAGTCTCTCTGGGTTACAAAGAACTATCTAAATTCTCTTTCACGCTCTCGATGCCAGTAAAACGTTGTCCCAGGTGCCAGCAAATGGCTCTCACGAGAACTCAGAAGCTGTGCCGGATCTTTTTAGAGGTTTAGCTGTCGTGTCAGGTCATTGAGATCTGTTTGTGCTACAGCCACTAGCCGGCCATTCTCTTCTGGTATGTATTCGTCATTTACTGTTCTGTCATATGTGTTGTCAGATGTAGATTCGGAGATAGATAGAGTCCATTGCAACATCAGGCTCATGAACTTGCTTCGTACCACGAGGGACTGGTCTTATGGCAGACGGAACATCGGAATAGTGAACACAATGCTCTAGCGATTGATGCCTTCAAGATTAGTCGTGCAAAAATTATCTTTGCCCTCTCTCCACACCATAGGAACTGCAAATGGCATACTTTTGCTTTTTTTGTTTCTCCAATCATTTCTCAACACATGTTTTGGAGCTAATATGGGATGCAAATGGCTTGTCCTGGTCACCAAACGTAATTCCTAAGTAAGCATGATATGCCTTCTTCACAAAATCAGTTATTTCTGCAAGTTGACCAGGAAGAATCACATTACCACATATATAACAGAAGCTGTCAGGATGATTTGTACATTTACGATTCATTCTCTCTTGATCTAAAATACTAAATAGAAACACTACAGCTGTTCCTTGAGATTTCAAGTCACATTGACTGGAGTTCAGTTCTGCTAAACAATGAATGACCATCCAGGTGTAAACAGAAAAAGGTTCAGTTTCCTGAAGTTAAAGACTGATGCAGTTTAGGTTTACGATTGGGGGTGCTCCAGTTTCATTTTCTATATAAAAACAAAGATTTGACCAGCCCTATTTTTCTAGAGCTGAGTACTATTCAAGGGCAAAAACGTGCACTAATCATATCTCAAAAACTTGACCTGACCAAAGAAAATGGATGGTAATTTTAGATTCCGCGCACCAAAAAATACACAAATCAGTTGAAAAGCCTTGGACTTTGAAAAAGTTTTTAAACACAGACCAATCTTGTGTGTGTGTCAAAAACAATTTCCTATTGATAGAAATATCCAAATACGAACAACAATTAACGTTCAGGTAATTAAAAAAGGGATGCCGAAAAAAGCCTTCTCTTAATTTCACGATATTTTTGTTCTTACATAAAGGTAACAGTTTCATTTGTTCTGTCTGTTCCTTCCTTTTTTCATCACAGTCGAACAGAAGGCTTCATAAAATGGTGACAAAAAAATTAAGACGTCGTCACATTGTAAGAGTACTCTTGTAGTGTCTGCAGAATTTATACTCAGTAAGTGATTGGATCAGGCATATATTAAGAGTCTTGCTAAAATCTTGTTTCGAGAAGGTCAGAAAACATGGAATAAAATACCAACAATTGTTATTCTTTTTACAAAAGTGCTTCTCATATTCAGCAGGAAATCAAAACTAGAAAATGAAAAGTGCAATCTGGCATGAACTAAACTGTCCTCAACAAAACGTTTGACCTTGCAAATATTATGAAGTGGGCTCTTGAGATAAACTTGCGCCCCTTTGAAATGTTTAATGTATTTGGTAAAATAATCAAATACACAAATGTATTTGATTCTTTAGCTAAAACTGAACGATTTCTTCAAAAACTGTTACTTTCGTTGTCACAGCCCAAAAGAATGGACAAACTATAAAGCGGGGGGAAAATCGATTCCAAAAAGTCGACATTGATTTAACAGTAGCCGATGAAATGAAATGGTACCTGTTGCTTAATCTGCACATAAGGAAAATATGTTCTGGACATGTAAATATGGTTACTTGATTCCTAATTATATAACATTACTTAACTTATGCAACAACAGATCCAAAGGTAAAACACGAAAAATAAGAACTGTGATTGCAACTAATAGTTTCACGATATTTCGATCATCAGGCAATAATGCTACAAATACTGTACAAGCTTATATAAACAAATAAAGTAGGTGGCTCATCAAAAATTAAAATTACAGGTGGTAACGTATCATAATCTGTTAATATTCTGAGAAAGGAAGAAAGAAAGGAAGTCCCATGTGGATATGGTTTAAAATTACTAAAGAGTGATTTAGTTTCAAATTGGGTAAATAGGTTGAAAATTCTGAACTTCATGGACTCAGAGGAAGCCATAGATGTAAGAGCTTTACCATGTCATGAACCGTAAGCTTTTTCCCAAGCTACGTTTCGAGAGATACTTCTCCCATCGTCAGGCTGGTAAATAGGTGTTCGGCTGTTTGATCAGGAAAGGAGGTCCCATGCGATTAGTCATTAGGTATGAAGTTGCGGAAGAGGAATTTGTTTTCGTGCCGGCATTCTAAAATATGTTCTGATCTTCTGTTGAGAAGTGGTTTCTTGATCATGTATGTTATAATGGACATTTTTCCAGTGAGAGAAAGGAGGCATCTTTTTGTGCTGTTGTTATAATAGGGGGCTGATTTTAGGATAGACCAAGATATTTCGGGTGCTTTTCCGGCTTTTTCCTTTGCTTCCCATACGAAACTGGATAGTGTTGTGCTGTGTTTGTATTTACTGTGGGCGAATGATAATTTATGTTGAGAGTATGTGTTGCCATCCCTTTCGGTTAATCCTATGTACGCCTTTTCGATGTTAGGTGTTGTTGGTGTTCCTGCGGGTGGTGCCAATGATACTGTGTGCTCGTAGATGACGTGGTGTAGTGCATTTTCCTGGAAGAGGGCACTGACTTTTTGTTCTGCAGTTACAGGATTGGTTTGTTATTGTTTTGGGGCTGACGATGTTGTTATTGTGCTTTATGATTTGTGACATATATTCTGTGCAGCTACAGCTTAATTTTAAGGTGTTCCTGTTAAATATCTTGTGGAGTTTGCTGGACGAAGGGAAATGCTTGTCGATGAGGCATGGAAAGGCTTTTCCAATGTTTGTTTGGACGGTTTTGTTAAAAGGAGCGTTCAACCAGATGATATTTCGTTTTCTTGTGCGGTTGTGTGATTGGCGTGATGTAAATGATAGGAATGTTGGATGTCCACTGTTTTTGAGGGCAGCTTCGTACTCGGGTTTGGCGTCGTTAAATATTTCTTCACTGGAGGAGTTTTCAGATAGTCTCTTGCTGACGGATTTTGGGATTTCTTTAATATTGGTTGGTGGGTGGTTTGAAGAAGTGTTAATGTAGAGAAGTTGGTCGTTTTCTTTCTTGTATGGGCGATATGTGGACGATGTAAGATCGAAGGTGATGTCAAGGAAGTCTACCTGTTTTAGGTTCGTCTTTATATCAATTTTAAATCCTATGTCCTTGAAATTTTTATAATAACTTTTCTTGATTTGTCTATATATATGTTTATATATATATATATATATATATATATATATATATATACATTACTGTACTTGTCATTTTGTCATTACATAATACTTACAAACACAATGCAGTGAAAGTAAGAAAATCTATTTCGCTTAGAAAAGTGATAAGTGATCAGTAAAGTTAGCCCTTAATAAACAAATGAAAAGATGTAATAATGGGCATGGTGGCATTTTTGGTCGTTTGTCACATCTCTTTGGGAAAGGAACTAGAGCATGAAGGTACAGAAATTGGGCGTTGTTTACGGAAGAGTATTAAGTAAGACATATTACACTATAAAAAGAGATTACAAAATGTTACAAATACATTGAGGGAATAGGGTTTAGGCATAGCCTCGATGAACAAGTTAAGAAATCAGTTGAAGTACAATACACAAAATTGATCTCTGTCAATTTCCTTTGTTATTACAGCAGGGGTCACCAAGGGAGCTCCAAGTAATCACGAGGACGAAAAAGCCTACACTATAAAAAAACGCCTTCACAAATAACGGAGAAGGAATTTTTTTACATAGCATCGGCTTACCTACTTACAAAACTAATACAAATATACCTAGTTACGGTATTATTATTGACTTAGATGTGATGGGTTAGGAACTGTATAAATTCGTTTCCAAGACACCTCATGGCAAAACAAATACAACTATTTTGTTTAACCATGGTAAATATAGCAAAACAACCCACTCAATTTCTTTGTCTGTGCGACAAAAAAAAAGAATACGACTTTGTGGCATTCTCCACAATAAATGCTTTACTTCAAACTCAAACTAATACGTTTATCTGCATGATAAAAATCTTTATTCCACTAGCTGGGGCAAAAACATGTATGATAACAATAGTATGATAATGCTATCACAACTTAATCATGATGAAAATTAACAAACACTGCGCTGGTAGTGTTTTTACAAGTGTTTTCTAAGGCTTACTACTTTGCTACGTGAAAAAGAGCTCGTCAAACAAACTAATGGTCGTCTTTACGATTATGTGCCCAACAATAAAGTGAAAGAAACCACATTCTGATGTGGTTTGAATCCGCGATTTAGCAATAACGAACTATAACACAAAACACATGCGAACCGATGTTTCTAAAAATATATAACAAGGAACATTTCCGAATAAAAAAATTCCCTATTTTCCTGATAAAATGAAGTAAAACAATACTTCTTTACAACTATGGCTAAATAAAATAAACAAGAGAAAAGGCTGTGAAGGGCCAACAAGCAGCGTTCTTGTATCAAATACAAATAATTTGTACAATCGTTTCCTAGTTATTTTTGAAATGCGTTGCATACCTTTGTACAGATAAGTAATTGTATTAACACAGCATCACCAGGGAGAGGGCTACTGCAGAGAGCGAGAATGGTGACAGGTGTAGTAGCTGGGAAAATGTATGCAGAAATCATCAAAAGCTGGCTCGAAATATCTCTGTATTGCTTGATACCCTGAGACTAAATATAAGTTTGAAACTAGCATAACAAAATATCAAAATTACACAATCACGGAGGATAGGTGAGTGGCAGCTGTCTTAAAAATAGAAAAGCCATTTAAACTTGATTCTACAAATTTAGGCTCCTTGCCATTGTTTTTTAAATTTTAAACAATAATAAAAATTTTTAAGTACATAACAAATTTACAAAACTACTGTTATTGTAAATGTCTTACTGTTTCGATCTTTAGACTTGTCGTACATTAAATAACAAATTTACAAAACTACTGTTATTGTAAATGTCTTACTGTTTCGATCTTTAGACTTGTCGTACATTAAGCAGCTTTTATCTCACTGTCCAAGTGGTGAGGCTATTTCAAAAGGCATATAAGTTTTGTCTTATATTCAAATAAAACCCTTCACATTTACAAATCACCCTAAAAACTTAACTCAAGGTTACATGGCACCTTATGTTCTTCGACCAATGCCAAATAATCGAAACCACAAAAAATAAGGTATGATGAAATGCGTTCACTTCTGGAGATACCCCACGAGATCTTCAGACCATATAGTGAGGGAATAGTTTAAAAAACTCAGCTATTTGAGTTTAATGGTACATACTATTCAAACAAGCCCCTGTATGAATTATATATATATATATATGAATTATATATATGAATTATATATATATGAATTATATATATGAATTTTATATATGAATAACCGGCTACTTAATAGGAATGTGTGCTTTAACGCGGACTGACAACATAAAATATATTTATTCTTATTCTACATGTTCCTATTACCGTCACTCTAAATGGAATAACTTTGAATGTCACTCCATCGGTTAATTTCCTTTATTAAACATCAGCAACCACCATATCCTCTTTTAAGCTCAGTACATTTATATCTGTAACAACATTAACACTTTTTTATCTCCTTTAACGTTTTTCCCCAGTAACTGGACACAGGCGGTGCCCTTTAGAGGAACTGTTGTGGTAGTGAGGGACGTCTTGGCCGGGTCTCCTGCCTGACGTCAACCAACGGCTTTTCTATTTTTAAAAGCTTCAAATTTTTGCTCCGCTTGAGGTATCGAATCATGTAAATTCTGATTACAAGTACTGCATTAACCATTAAACAACAGCTTCCCTGGTATTGTATTTACATTACAGCCATTTCACCAATTTTTCTTCGCCACCCTCATCTGCATTTTTCCCATGTTGCAAAATGGCGTACTGACATATTCTCTTTATTATATATCTTCTTTACGGATCAATCTGGTGTAAGAAGTCATTTATCTCTGGGTATTTCCGAAGCATTTGATATGACGTGCCACGCTAGTTTGCTGTTTAAGCTTTTTGGTGACGTTATTGGTCAAAGGATCTATAATACCATTTAGTCCTTTCTTTTAGATGACAAAATCACTTTCGTTGGAACTAGATCTTACGTCTATTCCATTATTTTTGGCGTCCCCAAAACTTTAATTCTTGATCTAGTTCTCTCCCTTCATTATAAAAATTATCTTCCTAGTAACTTGCTTTAGTCCATGATTGCCTATGTTGATGACCCTAACTTGTACTCTGGCCTGACCTTTGAATTATCAGAAAATAAGGGTGACAGTGGCTGGTTTCTTTCAATACAGAAAAAAAGTAGTCGATGTCGTACAACAGAAAGCAGGATCCTTAGCTGTCTCCAATATTTACAGACTATCATTCGGTTGACAGCACTGTTCAGATTGCTTCTCCTCTCGAAGAGGGGTTATCACTAAATATTATTAGTATGTCATTTTCTTCACCTTCTAGAAAAGTTTATTTTTTGTATTGCACCAAAATGCCACTTTGGGTTTCAATAAATTTATCATCCATTCTTGCATAGATTACTGCTTTTACATCTGGAGCGGTGTTACCTCGTCCCACCTTGATGTTCTTCATCGAACTCAGAGACGTGTTTGTACCTTAACACCTCCAAATTCAATTGGTACCCTTCACCCTTTGTCCTATCCACGACCTGGGACATGCCTTTGTCTTTTCTACAGGAGCGATCAAGGGAAGTGTTCTAATGAGCTCTTTACGCTAGCACAGCTCAGTTTGTTGCAACTTGTGTTGAGTCGTTTCTTTCAACATCCTCATCCTGATCTATTTATTGTCCTCGTTGCAATAAATCTCTGCAGTGTTTTACCTCGGACTGCTAGTCTGTGTATTTCTTTGGCTTTTCAGTGTTTTTCTCAAACAAATAACTTCAAGTCCCATATATTTTTCCTTCACAATTACATTCACTTGTCTTCGTGCATTGTATGGCTCTTAAACGTAAAACATATCCCCTTTTACAGGCATTGTAAGTACGGGGAGCATTTATTCAATGAGTACTGTTTTAATGAGTTTGTAGCAATCGCAAAGAAACCAGTAGAGATCATATATCAACTGAATTAGTACACGAAATTGCCAACGAAATTGCCAACAAAATTACGACGACAACTACGCAGATTTCCCTTATTTCTGTTGTTCCCAGAAATATAAAAATGGTGTCTTCGTTTCCATGACATCCATGACACTCTCGACAAATTTGTGACCACAAAATATGACCGAGCCTCATAGGTTTAGGCACTAAACCCCGGGGGTTCATCACAAGTACAAAAACAAGTCCATTTTTTCGCACAAGATCGCAACAGAAATTAATCGGGAAAGGATTTTTTTATGAAATTAAAACAGTTTGGCAACGAATGGCATGAAAGGAAATTTTCTTGACAACAATAAGCTTAGATAGCAGGAACATCTCTACTTTGGTCTATCGACTTCAGTATGTATGCGCGTTGTGAGTATATGTTAACAGTTAAAAAGCTGTCTTTCTTTTAAAACTGTTTGGAAATTATTAACTATTATTATTAGTATTATTATTATTATCGTCATCATCATCATCTTTGTGCACCAAAACAGGTCATACTATTCAAATATTATAGAAATTCAATTTATGATCAACACATTCCATTGTATTTTTCTTTTCATTGCTTTTAATGGTAAATTTATTATTATTATTATTATTATTATTATTATTATTATTATCGTCATCATCATCATCTTTGTGCACCAAAACAGGTCATACTATTCAAATATTATAGAAATTCAATTTATGATCAACACATTCCATTGTATTTTTCTTTTCATTGCTTTTAATGGTAAATTTATTATTATTATTATTATTATTATTATTATTATCGTCATCATCATCATCATCTTTGTGCACCAAAACAGGTCATACTATTCAAATATTATAGAAATTCAATTTATGATCAACACATTCCATTGTATTTTTCTTTTCATTGCTTTTAATGGTAAATTTATTATTATTATTATTATTATTATTATTATTATTATTATTATTATTATTATTATTATCGTCATCATCATCATCTTTGTGCACCAAAACAGGTCATACTATTCAAATATTATAGAAATTCAATTTATGATCAACACATTCCATTGTATTTTTCTTTTCATTGCTTTTAATGGTAAATTTATTATTATTATTGAGTGGTGGAGCAATACGAGCCCATGGGGGACTCAGGGGTAGAAACCCCAGCAAACCCATCCGACTACCAGCCCGATAAGGGTAAACTGGGTGCATGCATCACACCCAAGTGTGTGCGATATTGATGTGCATAAAAAAACAACAGCACNACATACATACATACATACATACATACATACATACATACATACATACATACATACATACATACATACATACATACATACATACATACATACATACATACATACATACATACATACATACATACATACATACATACATACATACATACATACATACATACATACATACATACATACATACATACATACATACATACATACATACATACATACATACATACATACATACATACATACATACATACATACATACATACATACATACATACATACATACATACATACATACATACATACATACATACATACATACATACATACATACATACATACATACATACATACATACATACATACATACATACATACATACATACATACATACATACATACATACATACATACATACATACATACATACATACATACATACATACATACATACATACATACATACATACATACATACATACATACATACATACATACATACATACATACATACATACATACATACATACATACATACATACATACATACATACATACATACATACATACATACATACATACATACATACATACATACATACATACATACATACATACATACATACATACATACATACATACATACATACATACATACATACATACATACATACATACATACATACATACATACATACATACATACATACATACATACATACATACATACATACATACATACATACATACATACATACATACATACATACATACATACATACATACATACATACATACATACATACATACATACATACATACATACATACATACATACATACATACATACATACATACATACATACATACATACATACATACATACATACATACATACATACATACATACATACATACATACATACATACATACATACATACATACATACATACATACATACATACATACATACATACATACATACATACATACATACATACATACATACATACATACATACATACATACATACATACATACATACATACATACATACATACATACATACATACATACATACATACATACATACATACATACATACATACATACATACATACATACATACATACATACATACATACATACATACATACATACATACATACATACATACATACATACATACATACATACATACATACATACATACATACATACATACATACATACATACATACATACATACATACATACATACATACATACATACATACATACATACATACATACATACATACATACATACATACATACATACATACATACATACATACATACATACATACATACATACATACATACATACATACATACATACATACATACATACATACATACATACATACATACATACATACATACATACATACATACATACATACATACATACATACATACATACATACATACATACATACATACATACATACATACATACATACATACATACATACATACATACATACATACATACATACATACATACATACATACATACATACATACATACATACATACATACATACATACATACATACATACATACATACATACATACATACATACATACATACATACATACATACATACATACATACATACATACATACATACATACATACATACATACATACATACATACATACATACATACATACATACATACATACATACATACATACATACATACATACATACATACATACATACATACATACATACATACATACATACATACATACATACAAACAAACAAAATTACATACATACATACATACATACATACATACATACATACACACATACATACATACATACATAGATACATAGATACATACATACATACATACATACATACATACATACATACATACATACATACATACATACATACATACACGAATTAAAAAGTTGTTCAAACAAGTAATATTACGCAACAAAAAAACACACAGTACTAGTAGTTTTTCAGCATACTACACTTTTGAAACATAAAACATAAGTTAAGGATGGATTTTTACAAAAGGTAAGTCAAAAATGGCGGTAGGGATGCAGTTGATAATAACTGCGTGCAACAAAAGTCAGTTTTCCTCCACAATGGGATACCAAAATGTCATCACTGAGGAACACATTATCAACTGTTTCACGACAGACGACCAAAACTCTTGCATCTAATAAAAATAGTGACAAGGAACTATGGCTTAAAAATCTCAACGCGTGGTGACATTTCTATGCTCCAAACTACACCTGTTTAAAGCCTTTACCAACTGTAATTAAAAACACAAATGCAATCTCATCATCAAAGAAGCTCATGTAAAGAAGCACGTGGCGCGATCAAAACAGCCGGCTTTCAAGGATCTTTATTCTCAAAAGCAATGAATACATTATATTCTTTTCAGGCTGGGGTAAATTGTTATTTGATTGGTAATTCCTAACAGCGATATGATACTGATTAAGAAGCTACGGACCCTATCGAATATTGTGGGCACATTTTGAGAGATTTCCTCAGCCAAATTCATCAAGTCCGTTTTATCGGAAACCAGAAAAGCACCCGGAGAGTCCAAAACTTCGCCAAACAGCTTATTTCCTGCCAGAATGGGATTTTTAGCAAATATTATAGTCCTACATTTATTTGCTATGATAAAGAATCTTTCAAAACTTCGTTGATCCAGATTATGATCCCAATCAACACCAAATTTTAATCAGTTCTTCACTGTGCTATTAACAAAATCTAAAAGTTATTTCACTCAAAAGCAGTGAAATAGAAAAAGGGATAAACGCAGGGTAAAAAGTGACCTTCTTGGCGGAGATAAGAAAATCCTTAACTATGAGCTGTACTTGACTTACAAATTCGAATAACACAATTCATAGGAACTTCCTTTTCGTGGCCTTTCCTGAGATTTTCATTAAAACATTTAAAAATGACACTGACATCTCTATTTGAGTATCAATTTCAAAAAGGACAGACCTGTAGTTTATAAAGCTTGTTATAATGTAATATAACGTTTCATGGCTTCAGTCAACCCTGATTTGAAACTTGTAACTTAATACATCTTTATTTTAGTCCACTAGAGGCCCAATGTAGGATAGGCTGATGGGAAGAAGTGGTGGTCATGTCTAAACAACAGAAAGCATATCTAAACAACACGACAAATACTGGAAATGAAACAAAAGGAAAAATGAAATCAAGGGAAAGGTAACAGAGAAAAGACCTTGCATTAAAAGCAGTATTTCACTAATTAATTAGTTAAATTAAAAATTAATTAATACCAATTCACTGCAGGTATTCCATTCTCAATAAACCAAGATGATTCTGCAACTATTAAGTATAGAACTTTGACTGTTTTAATCAAACTGTAAAGTTTATTGCTTGCTTTCCATTTTTCACGAAAATTAATAAGGAAAGTTATCGAGGCAGAATAAAAAAGATGTAACAGACGCAAATACTGAATATGCGGCAGCAACGTGACCATAATAAAATCAGTAACACTTTGCTTTCAAGTCAAATGATCCAAACCAGGTTGGTATATTAGCGTTGATATTAATTTCAAACCAATTTCTGGAAAAGGCAACTAAAACAGTTAGTATCTAATTTTTCGATCTCTTCTCGGCCTTTTGGCTAAGATCAAGTATAGAGCTCTGGTCTCTCCTTGGTCGGGCTGTAGGGCCCAACCAACCCAACCAGATGGTCTTGAGGTGCTGATGACCAACCCAAGAGGAAGGACCTTCCCACTGAGGGTCCTGGAGGGGTGATCCGTATGTCTTGCATTTTATGGTGTCCTGCACGCTTTCTGTCCCACTTTTTCTTGATCTGCTCCTTCCGTTCGGGTCTTTCATAGGTGGATATCTGTGAAAGACAAAAATGGGCCCACTGTTCACCAGGGGTTCCATCAATGAAAGACCCAGTATCTAATTTTTCCTCCAAATAAATCTAAAGGATTTGACTTGTTCTCCAGCAATATTAGGTCAATTTGGATAAACGTACTACTTCTCCTCTTCTCTAGGTTGATATATCACCAACTTTAAGAACACCTTAGAGCTCCAAGAAATACCTGGCATAAAACTGTCACTGATTTCAAATTTGCTTCATTTTTTCAATTTTGGTTCTTCGTTATCAACAATGCTTGAAGACGTTGTTTATAAATGCGCAAATAAGTTGGTCCAGGTGACGCAAAAAGATATGATACCTTTGAAAGTTGTTTAAAAAACCGGAGGCTAAGTGCGACGGTGGCGAAGAGAATTGAGTGGTCTGTTTGCAAAAACCAATGCAGTACAATTCCACGACAACACTGTGATATTTCCGGTGCAAACAATGCTATTGCAGCGAGATAGGATCATTTGTAGTCCTCTGTGGGGAAAGAGTTTTCAGCGTCGTTTTCTGCAGGGTGAAGAGGCAAAATGAGTGAATTTCTTTGAGAGATACCAGCAAAGAGCTTAGTGCCACACCACTTTACGGAAATTACTACGGATCAAAGGATTTGGATGAAGTTTTCACCTCATTTTTTCCCAGTTACCCTACAATACTCAACATATAAAACACTACATTACATTAAAAGAAATAATACTAAAAAGAATGACCTACTTGAGTGCCTGAGGATTTTCTATAATTAGGCTACCTCCCTTGCTCTCTTTCCTTAATTCTTGTAGTCTTGTTTCGTCTAAGCTGAGTGTCTTTTGTCGAATACTGTCATCATATCTTCTATTACTTCTTTTGGTTCTGCAATCAAATCACAATACAAAATACGACTCCGTTTTAGTTAAATATTAATTACTCATCAAGGCGTCAATTTGAATCACAAATTCAAGTATGAAAGATCAACTTCATATAATACAAACTATTTGCAATATCTGATGTGGGGATATAAGGAACAGTTAGAATTTTACAGCTAGGCTGCACTAAAACTGCAATACGAATGATTTGTGTATGCTAAAATGTTCCCGGGATAAGACGGTTTAACAACACAGAGTGCCACAGTTTTAAAAATGGATTTTTGCCCAATTAATTTTCCTTTTAAAAAACTCAAGCCATTCCCAAAGAAAAGGCAAAAAACAAAACAAAGGAAAATTGAAGCAAAAGCATAATGAAGAAGGGTGGCGACTGACATGTGTCTAATTTCTAATTTATGCTAATCATGCAAGCAAGAAAAAGAAACAGTTTTCCAAACACAAGAAGTTACCCGGTAAAAGCTAGTGGAATAAAAAATTTTTAGGAATAGGAAATATCGACGGTTCATGGGATCCTTTCAACTTGCACGAGAAAATTGGTGATAACATGGGAAGGTGAAGCACATTTGATTGAAACACTTATTAAACGAACACAAATATTTATGTCAGTACCCTTTATAACTTATCACGTACCAGAAATCATTTCTTCAATATTGTGATAGCAACTGTCGTAACAGGAGTACAACTAATTATGTTCTATGATGTAATAACTATTTTCATGATACAGTTGGAATTTTACTGACTACAATAATATGATACAACTGACAAGGAACAATTATTGTTACACAACCTGTCTTCACTTGTTCTCTTCGTTGTGTGAAAAAATGTAACAGCATAGCGTCTAAGCAAGCAATTACAGCTAAAGAATCGCTTATCTCGTTACACAAGATACTGCTTCAGTAATCTTAAAAGTAATTATTACAGGATGCTTAGTTCAAATTTTGGCTCAAACTAGCAACAAAGAAGCATTACGTTTGATTAAAAATTATGTAACACGAATTTACAATGTATATTTCATCAAAAATGACATTAGTACACAAAAGATATGAGGGATCTATAGGAGAATTTTGCTGGAAAAATTACTATTAATTTATTTGTGAAGCTTATATAAAAAATAAATGCATTTTTTACATAGATAATGCATGAAAATCGGATAATACCATATCCGATTTTCATGAAAATTTAGAGGTATGCCTTATGAATATGAACACACAACGTTCAAAACTTTTTAGCTAAAGTAAGACAGCTGTCCAACCACTTCTTGGGGCAATGGTCATGAATTCCTTTAATATTTCAAAACCATTTCATGAGATATAACATAAATAAAGTACCAGTCCTACGTTGTTAATAAATTCTTGATGTGGTTAATTACACAACAATTTGCTCAGGCAATGGCTTCCGTTGAAGTCATTTTCGCACCAGAAAACGCAAAAGGTTGCTAGGCAATGTTTACAATTTTCAAACCTCAATATCATTCTCATCATCATCATCATCGCCATCGCCATCATCACCATCATCACCATCACCATCATCATCATCACCATCATCATCACCATCACCATCATCATCACCATCATCATCACCATCATCATCATCATCATCACCATCACCATCACATCCTCACCA
>RDPX01000090.1:559757-589109 GCA_003991215.1 Morbakka virulenta | reverse complement strand
GTCTTAATTTATTTATCAATGTAAACAAGTTTGACCATTGATCTTCCAGTCCAGATGGGGTGAATATAAACAAAGAAAGCGATGCCAGAGTAAGGTCTTTTGATATCGTTACAATAGAACTGCGTTATGCAGATTCCACTTAGAAGTGACTTTCATTGCTTTGAAAATATTGTACGACTTTGATATTTGCAGTATTAAAAGGCCAATCGTTAGTTGCAAGCTAAATAGGGTCCTGATTTGTCATCAATTATTTTCAGCAATTAGCACCATCGTGTATTTCTTTCCACCTAAAAAAGTCTGTCTTTAATGGATGAATCTTTCCTTTAAGTAGCAAGATAGCTAGTGACCAAGTTATGAATGCCTGTTGTCATATCAGAAAAAATTTATAACTGATCTATTGAAATATTTTAGGTATCTTCAAAAACATTCTCAGATGAATAAGCCATGTTGCTAACACACATAAAAGTTTGTTTAACACACCAATAGTCATTAGGTTATTTTACATAAATAGATCTATTTTTTACCCTTGGCTTGACCGAGAAAGACGCAAGTGACCGACTCAAGTGGAAGAAGTCAATTCGCTGTGGCGACCCCTGAAAAGGGAAACGCTGAAAGAAGAAGAAGAAGATCTATTTGTTACCCTCCACCGGTAAGTTATTCTTCGGCTATTTTAAAATATGTAAACATCTCATCAACCCTGAAAAATTAATGAGGGATTTAAATTCTGTATAAGAAGAATAAAAAACTTTTATAATAACCAAATGATTTTTTTTGTAGGAATCCTATTGGAATTGAGCTGCCATTTTCATCCTACATACACTTTCCCTTCATGAGCATCAACACCTCTCCAAGAGAAATGACTCCTTACTCTGCATCCACTGCCTGACGCAACATCATAAAAAAATGCTGCTAGCTGACAGACACAAAAAACGATATTAACAAAGCATTCCCTTCCCGGAAAGAGCTCAAAAGTCCTTAAAAGATCATCAGTTTTTATCGTCATAAAAATTCTGCCTCCTGGTTTTCTGCCTTCATGTAACAGAATCCCAATGTGTTTGGGAGCTGATTCATTAATAGTCATCAGACTTTAGAAAGTAAATTGATCCTACTTTATTTCGGTAATGATACGTTTGAGATATTTTGCAGGACATGGAACTGTAAACCAAGATTAGCAAGGAGTAGGTCCTTTTTTCACATTTTTCAATATTTGGGACAAAAGATGCAGAAGCATAAACATACTACAAAAACTAAGTTAAACTAAGCTTAACTACACTGACATACAAAATGAATTTTAGGCCTAATGGCTAATCAGTTTCTATTACAAAAACCAGAAACAATTAAAGTAAATGATTCTTACAGCATAAAGTGTGATGAGACCATCGAAATAAGTAAGAGTAATTCTAGTTTAACTTCTAAGCCATTAAAACAAATTATTTGAAAAGAGATAAAGATTTTGGGAGATATTACGAGGTTGCCAGCGTAAGTAATGAAACAATTATAGGTGCAATTAAAAATAGATTACCAGACACGGTTCAATCTGACACTGGGCTTTTGTTAGGATCAAATTTTTGAGGAAGCAAGAAAGATGGTCAAGAAAAAAGGTCATGTTCCATGACAAATATCTGCCATTCAAACAAAAGTTCTTTCTAATTAATTTTTTTGACCACTTGAGTCTTGGCGTTAATTACATGAACTTTAGAGATGGAATACACAATGTTTGTTAAATAAGAACCCTTGTTAAATTCTATTCCAAGAGAGGAAAAGTGCGAGGCTCTTTTATTGATAACATAGAGAAACAACGATGAATAGATGACCAGTTAAAGGATTTTCACTAGAACAAGTTGTTCCAAAGAGCTGAAAAGTTAAATATAACTGTTGGCAAAGTATAATTGATCATTAGATCAGATTCCAGAAGCTTTGAGAGATTTGTCTTGCAGGGAGTTTGACAAGAGAAGTGATATCGAAAACAGCTGGTTGTCAAGCTCAAGTGAAAGTACTTAAGTTTTCTTTTGGAGTATATTGGGACAAAAGCTTATCAATCTCACTAACAACTTATTCAAACCCTTGCGAAATGATTAGCTTTCAATATCAGGTATTATATGTTAGCATTCCTGACTGAGAACACACTGGCTTACGTGAGAAACGAGGAAAACTACTTTATAACTGTCTTATGTGTTTCAGTTCCCCTTTAAAAAAACCATCTTTCTCTACTACAAAATACCCAACTCTTCCAAGAAAAAAGCAGTCACTGTAAGTATTCCGTTTTGAATTACATCGAAAAGCAGATATTAGCTGACGTTTACCAAACCTCCAATACTTAATTATCATGACATATCCTTGTACCAAAATGACGTGGATTTTATAATTCAAGCAATTATGTCAAGATTCATCATAACAAGTTTTAAAACAGTTTCTTCAATGTTAGAGTCACTTTAGAAAGTCACTGAAGAGCAAGATGTCGATCCCAAAATTGGTAAGATTGAGAAAATTCAAGATGCTGACTAAATACAGAGCTAGGAATTTTGAAAATAATATACAAGGAAGAAAAGGCGTTTTATAATTAACATCAATATTTAGTATTGAGTGACTTTATCATCCATAATGACTTGTTAAATAAATAAGTGATAAATAAAAAATCTAAAAAATCGTAAAAAATCTTTTCAGATTGTCACAAAATGAGTTTTTTATGCCACCCATTACAAAAACTCTTGAATTTACGTTAAATATCGCAATTAAAATTATGTTTTTTTGGGTCGATAACTACCGAGGTGACACTCTACCTGACCAAGCCTGTTAAATCTATATTGGTGATACCAGCTGCCGGTGCAACCTCAGAGCTGTCATTTTTGGTGATACAAAGATTAAGGTCTTCAATGAAGTAAGAAGAAAAAGATTCTTTAACTTGTTGACAATGTCAAGTACACACAAACACATAAATGAAGGAATAGATAAGAGGAAGTAGGAAGCATGTTTGTTTCAGGGTGCGATGTGCATTGCAATCATTTTGATCATTTTTACACTTTATGATCTAAAGTAAGAAATTGTTAGCATACTATTACATCTTGTTTCAAGCGATTTATTTTTCTTTTTATTTGAGGGACACTGTTTTCGTAGCAAAGAAAAAGCTTAAAGCAATCTTTTTAGGTGGCGACTAAGACATAGCAAAGCTAGAGTCGGGAGACCTTCATTTAACATCATCTATCATTATTATTATTATTATTATTATTATTATTATTATATTATTATTATTAAATTATTATTATTATATTATTATATTATTATATTATTATATTATTATTTTATTATATTATTATATTATTATATTATTATATTATTATATTATTATATTATTATATTATTATATTATTATATTATTATATTATTATATTATTATATTATTATATTATTATATTATTATATTATTATATTATTATATTATTATATTATTATATTATTATATTATTATATTATTATATTATTATATTATTATATTATTATATTATTATATTATTATATTATTATATTATTATATTATTATATTATTATATTATTATATTATTATATTATTATATTATTATATTATTATATTATTATATTATTATATTATTGTAGTATTATAGTATTATATTATTATATTCGAATTTTTTTACAGGATGTATCTACAGTCATATCATATATACACTATGTACATATATATACACTGTTATCACAGATGTCCTGGACTTTAAAGAGCTACTGAATTACCCATTGATGAACTGGCAACTGAGATATTGGACAGAGACATCAAAAAAGTTTAATACAGTCTGGAAAATCCGCTCAATACGTTGGAGGTGATTAATTTTCAGTTATTAAACAGATATTATTTGAAGAAAGTTAGGAAACTTAAACTCTTTGTGTTCTTTTTGGACTAATTTCTTTCTGTACAAATTGTTAACCTACAGTGTTTATTTTATAAAGCATTGTTTTCAAATATTGGTTAATTTAGTGAAACTGGAGGTAGGGATTGGGGATTGGAGCTAGTTTAATGAATTTTTCTCAGTGGATACAGCCCTGACACTGTCATTCCAATGGCCTTTAGTTGTCTGAAAGTAAGGAGTTGGCTCACAGAACGAGAATAGGCAAAGAAAACTACAGATTTATGCTACCAATAATTTGGTTTTAATAAATACATTGTACAAACATAAGCTTTCATGCCATGCAACAATGATGCCGGCAGACGGCAGGGTTAAAACTAGATAAAATGTAAAATATTTTTTTAGTATTTTAATAGTACAGCATGTGACCAAATGAATATTTAAGAACTCCAATGAATATAACTCATCAAACATTGAACTTGGGCACTGCTCTTATCAGAAATGAAAATTTGCCAACAAAGAACAAAAAAACCCATTAAAATAGCAGCTGAAAAATTTGCTATATTTGAGTTAAAAAAGACACCGACAAAGATTATTGAAGGGAGAATAGGTAGACATTTTCATCTTGTGTTGTCAGTGGAAACAGGCCAATGAAATATATGAAAGGTTTCAAATAGAAGTTAAAAAAGATGTTGTTTCAAGAAACAAGAAAAAAGTTAAAGCCATGTACTATAAATACACTTAAAGCATTTTCGAAAAAGATGCAATAAAAGGTTAAATGTTCTGCAATATCCATCCTATGAATCATTAAAAGAGGAATATAATAAGGGTAATCATTGATTTAATAAGGGTAATCATTGAGTTTAGCTCCAGCAAGATCTTAACTAAGAAGGTCATTTTGTTATTTTGATAAAGTTGCTGTTTTGTTTAATGAATAACTTAGCCTATATGTTGTCGAGAGTGATAGAGAATTTGATGTGATTGTCCAAAATTCTGTGAAAAAGGAGAAAGAAAAACTAAAAGATAATCATCTGTAAAGTTGTTTCAATGACAATTACATTCTATTGAAGAGAGAGGGAGGAAAGAAAAACAAAAGTCTTCTGAATTGACCAAAGACAGAAAAAAAGAACACATAATATTAAAATTCCGAAAAACCCTTATACAAAAATCGCTTCAATATTTCTTTTCCACATATTAAAACTCTTTCAGAAGATATATCCTATCCTTCAGCTTCTTACATGATAAAAGAAGAAACAAGAAAAGGCGAAATTGTTATGGCTTTACAGGAAATGAACTAAGCTGGGAAGATGATGGTAAGAATGAAGGCACTAGAGAGGAAGCAAAAGTGAAACTGAAATCCATAGGAATAAGAAAGAGAAGACTTCAATGGGTGTGTGTGTTAAAGAGAAGAATTTGAAGATGCCAGAAAAGTGGTAGAAATCAAAATCGTGGGGAAAAGTAAAAAAGCATAAAAAATAAGATAAAGTTAAAAAAATGGCTTCCTTCCTTGATTAAGGTGGAAGCAGTGAAAAAGAAAAAGAAAAAAAGAAAGTCAGATCAACCAAAGGAAAGAGGAAATGATACAATCAACTTAGGTATGAAACAGTATGGCCTCGAGATGGAAGATCTCCACGATCGACATGATATCACTTTCTGACAGAACCTGCGGGACGGCCACTAGAACAGGACACCTGTCGGAGAGGTCAAAAATGGCGAGAAAATACAGGAAACGAATAAAATGAAACCACCACGTATTGATAGCCTGATACTTGAATCAATAAAATAATAAATATTCTATAGAATTTCTTTAATGTTGTACAAAAAATATTAGGAAACACTTAAAAATTTTCCAAAAATGAATATTTCTAGAAGACACAAAAAGCAGACAAAATAAGATTAGAGAACTGTCAAGCAAATGCCCTCCACTTACTAAGGTATTCTCATCTATCTTTGCTAAATGAAATAAGACTTAGAAGTAACAGAGTTTTGATATAAAGACAGTATAAATATAGAGTAGGATAAGGAATAATAGAGGTGTAAATGATAAGGTTAGAGGAAAATTATACCATTGGATTTTCTTTTCTTAATTTCAAAGCAGTGGTTGACAAAGTATGGGGAAAAGCACTATAGAAGATGCTAGTGCTAGGAAGTGCGGATGTTAGTACAAAATAGTTAACACCCTGAAGTATAATTAGAACTATGGAGGATATGTAGCCCTTATTAGTAAACATCTCACAAGATGGACTTGTGTTGCAGTTGGCCTTAGACAAGGTATTATAATATTAACTTGGCTTTTCAACATATTTATGATATTTGTCATTGATGAACTAGACAGCCTTCAACTTGTATAAGATCTTCATAACAGTATGTTCATTGATATTCGATATGCAAATTATACTATTTTGATACCCCAAATTTTCAACAGCAGGGAATCCATGTAAGAAATGAGAATCGACTGTCAACTCGCCTGTATGCAAAGTCATATCACTAGAAGAAGATCAATACAATCTTAATTAATAGCAGGACCAGTGAAAAAGTGAACAATTTAATTTTGTGAGGATCTCTTATTCCAAATATATTAGACACAAAAGGAAAAACTGTACTTGCTTTGTCACCATATAGCAGGCGGAAAAAAGAAAATCTCTACCGGAAAAAGCATACAAAACAATTTCAATGTTAGGTGCTTTATTTTTACTAAAACAATATCATTTCAAAAGTGAAACAGAAGGCTGTGTTTTGGAAATAATTGTCTCAGAGCGAAAGCTCTCAAAAGCATCAAAAGCACGAAATGAATAAAAGATATAAGGAGATAAATGGGTCCAGGCATTCGTACTTAAGATTCGATAAAATAAAAGATCAAACTGTCTTGGACATATATGAAGGATAGCAAACATTATCTACGTCAGGGGTGGATCCAGCCCGATGCAACTGTAGCAATGTCTGAACTCAAATCTTCCAAAAGGGACGGTGTTACCATTTTGAGAGAGTCGAGAGGTGAAGGTCCTAAACATGTTTACCCAACAGCTCAATGATAGCTCTGATAATGTTTTTCCTGTATAAGGGTCTGTACTGTGTACAGGGGTTATTAAAACGGATTTCAATAGAAGAGGGACGTATCTCCTTGTCGTGCGTCCACAACTGCATTTTCTCTAGTTACACAAAATGTAATGGTAAGTAGTGTCAATAATATCTTGAAAACAGATCATCATTTTCCTTGCTTGAGCCTTTTTTTCGTGCCTCACCACATGACTTATCGTGCCTTAATCAATTTGGTTTTCAAACAGAAGTAGAAGTTTGAGTTTAGACATTTTTGCGGGTGAAAAAAGTTAAGAGAGAAATAAAAGCATACAACGCTATTGCGAAATAATGAAAAGGAATATATAAAAAAATTAGTTTATTTCTTTGCAGTGATTATTAGAGCATATAATGTGCAATTGCTTTAACAATATCTGTTCTTCTATTCAGTCATGATAAAAATAAATCCAAGACAACACCAGGAGTAGCAAATAATGTTAATATGTTCAAAAAATTTGTTAAGCGAATCACAACTGATCAACAGGTAAAAAATCTGTCGCAATTCATGAATGTATGTTTGTATGTATGTATGTATGTATGTATGTATGTATGTATTTATATATGTATGTATGTATATATTTAAGTATGTATGTATGTATATATGTATGTATGTATTTATTTATGTATGTTTGTATGTATGTATGTATTTATGTATGTATGTATGCATGTATATATTTATGTATGTATGTATATATGTATGTATGTATGTATGAATTTATTTATGTATGTATGTATATATTTATGTATGTATGTATGTATTTATGTATGTATGTATGTATGTATGTATGTATGTATGTATGTATGTATGTATGTATGTATGTATGTATGTATGTATGTATGTATGTATGTATGTATGTATGTATGTATGTATGTATGTATGTATGTATGTATGTATGTATGTATGTATGTATGTATGTATGTATGTATGTATGTATGTATGTATGTATGTATGTATGTATGTATGTATGTATGTATGTATGTATGTATGTATGTATGTATGTATGTATGTATGTATGTATGTATGTATGTATGTATGTATGTATGTATGTATGTATGTATGTATGTATGTATGTATGTATGTATGTATGTATGTATGTATGTATGTATGTATGTATGTATGTATGTATGTATGTATGTATGTATGTATGTATGTATGTATGTATGTATGTATGTATGTATGTATGTATGTATGTATGTATGTATGTATGTATGTATGTATGTATGTATGTATGTATGTATGTATGTATGTATGTATGTATGTATGTATGTATGTATGTATGTATGTATGTATGTATGTATGTATGTATGTATGTATGTATGTATGTATGTATGTATGTATGTATGTATGTATGTATGTATGTATGTATGTATGTATGTATGTATGTATGTATGTATGTATGTATGTATGTATGTATGTATGTATGTATGTATGTATGTATGTATGTATGTATGTATGTATGTATGTATGTATGTATGTATGTATGTATGTATGTATGTATGTATGTATGTATGTATGTATGTATGTATGTATGTATGTATGTATGTATGTATGTATGTATGTATGTATGTATGTATGTATGTATGTATGTATGTATGTATGTATGTATGTATGTATGTATGTATGTATGTATGTATGTATGTATGTATGTATGTATGTATGTATGTATGTATGTATGTATGTATGTATGTATGTATGTATGTATGTATGTATGTATGTATGTATGTATGTATGTATGTATGTATGTATGTATGTATGTATGTATGTATGTATGTATGTATGTATGTATGTATGTATGTATGTATGTATGTATGTATGTATGTATGTATGTATGTATGTATGTATGTATGTATGTATGTATGTATGTATGTATGTATGTATGTATGTATGTATGTATGTATGTATGTATGTATGTATGTATGTATGTATGTATGTATGTATGTATGTATGTATGTATGTATGTATGTATGTATGTATGTATGTATGTATGTATGTATGTATGTATGTATGTATGTATGTATGTATGTATGTATGTATGTATGTATGTATGTATGTATGTATGTATGTATGTATGTATGTATGTATGTATGTATGTATGTATTTATGTATGTGTGTATGTATGTATGTATATATTTATGTATGTATGTATATATTTATATATGCATGTATTTATGTATGTATGTATATATTTATGTATGTATGTATTTATTTATTTATGTATGTATGTTTATATTTATGTATGTATGTATGTATGTATGTATGTATGTATGTATTTATTTATTCGCCACTAACAAAAAAATACAAGTGTTCAAAGGTAAATGTTAAAAACCTAATACATGATGTTATCCAAAATAGTTAAAAAATAAGAGTAAACAGAAACAAAAAAAGAACAAAACAAACAGGCGGGACGGTAATCTAGAGAAACGGTGGCAGGGGTAGCATAATACAGATCATGAAGACCTTATTTTCATCATGGCCCCTTATGAATGAAAAAAATAATATTTATTACTTGTTTTAGAAAGTTCGTCTCTCTCATCACAAGGCTTATGTTTCTGTTTACAGGATAATTGGACTCAATAAAACTGACTGTGAGAATTAAAGATTGGGTTAAAAGAATAATCCAGAAAGAAGCCCATCTGTGTGAAACACTGGCCTCACGCCAGCGCATGCTCTGTAACTCTCCGTTTCATTCATTTTCTCCGACAGTGTGAATCCATGCATCAACAGGGGATTTTAATCGACTTTTGTTTTCTTTGTTAGACCTATCTATTTTTGAGTGGTGAATCAGATTAAAATAAGGCTCTCAAATAAATCCAATAGCTAAACGAGGTCTGGAATAAAAATTGAAAGAAAACCTATTATCTAAGTATTGTTTAAGTATTGTCTAGCTAGTGTCTGGTGTCTACTGTCCATTGGATACTGACTGCCTCTTTTCTATTGTTTAATGTTAATGTCTATTGTTCACTGTTGCTTCATTTATAAGGCCACATTTTAGTGTGCAAGAAGAAATTTTGACCAAGTCTGGAATATCTCTGAAGGTTACAGGTAAATTTTCTCTTATAATTGCTTCTACAAAATATTTTTAGCAAGAAAAAATTAGTGATTCATTAAAATGGACCAGGAACGCAGCAATGCAGCAGTTATGCGAGGCCTGGTCCTTCACATTTTATCCATCTAATTGTCAATTTTTCTTATTACTGGTTAAAGGGAAGCTTTGACATACCGCTTTTTTTCTGTTGTCGTAAGCCCAAGGTATAGTTCACAGGTGATCAATAGTTGAAGTATCCTATTTCATACAGGACACATCTGACTCATGTTAGAGAGACTGTATTGACGAAGGTTTCTTTATTTTGAAATTTATTAAATATTATGAAATAAAGAAAGTATGTGAAACACCAGCATTTCACGTAGACAGTCTGTTTTCAACTACGATGCTTTCTTAAAGACATTGCAAATTACGATGCAGCCAACAAGAGTTTGGTACGATGCGTAGAATATAGGTGGGTATTCAAATGTGGCTCACTATAAAAGCTATATAAGACATAAAGCACCCAAGTCTATCTTGTGATGACTGTTAAAAGCTCTTGTGCCTTTTGATAAGAAGAGAGTCATCGTTGTTGCTATCTGTGTGTAATACAGAATCATGGCTGTTAAAAAGCTATTTATTTTACAGATACACTTGTTTGTTATAGCGAAGCAGACAAGTAGAGGTGTTGGAAGAAACTGCAGCTGGAATATGATGTTGAAGTCATTGATTCACAAGTCAATATTTTGGAGTGTTAAAATGTATCAGCTGTAAATAGTTTGGTGAGTTAGGTGATCCTTTGAAAAAGGTGAAAATACTCCTTTGATAAATTGCATTGATGAAGCATATGTTTCTAAGCTATAGAAATAGCAACGCACGTTCCTGGTGACAGGGAATAGGGGGGGGGGGCTTTCTAAGAGAATGCTTTAAAGCCATTTAGGAGCGTATCAACTGCATTTAGAATTTAGTTTTTAAGCTAAGAATTAAACAAGTAATAGTAGAAAAATAGTCATTTCAAGCCGCATGATATGACAGATTTCCTTTGGTTCCGACGTCAAAATTGATTCCGTATTTTGCTTCACGTGTATTTCAAAACACCAAATATCAAGTAAAGATATTGATTTTTCATAAATAACAACAAATTTCGCTGACTGGAAGCAAGCAATAGACAAAGGTAAAGTGCAAAACTAAAACAACCAAAATGATTTTATCTCCATGCAACTAAAATGATCAATAATTCGGCAACAAGTTTAATACATCGTGTTGTCAAAGGTTTGTGTGCCCAGTTGAACACATAATAAATATGCTTAAAATAAGAAATATGTAAGCAAGTTAAAAATTACCAACACGTGACAAAAGAATCCAAAGTATTGCGAAAATCAGGCAACAAAACCTTCAGCACTGCATGACTTCTGTCATACCCGTTGAACAGTGAGAAGCTGAACGCTTACTTTGGTTACGAAAAACCTTAATAAATTACTCAGTTTGTTAGTGATAGATTAAAAATAATAGTAAGAAATGAAATTCAAATGAAAGACCAGAAGGGCTAGTGCGCGGACTGCTATGACACAATTTTTCTTTTGTTTTGGCTCTGTATTGGGTGAAAGTGGCCTTGGGAAAACAGATATTTTGTATAAAAGACTTTGAAATGGACCCTTCACATCAACAGAAGAATAAACATGAACCGCAGTAAAAATCAATAAAGCTAAAGATATTACTACACAAAGATGATAGCTTTCAAGTCAATCCTAACAGTTCTAACAATCCTAACAATTCAACAAAACATCACCTCTTGAAATTGGAAATCCAATCCTGACAGAAATCGGCAAAGTTGTCCTCGTTATGAAGATGAAGCTATTCGGCAGGTTTAAACTGGTATCAAAAACACTTCAATATTCAAAACTTGGTCATTACGAGAATAAATGGTCGTTTAGATTACAGGAAGTTTGGAATAATGGAGCGAGTGCTCATTAGATCTCTTAATGAGCTTTTGGAATAATGATTTTACTTTAGTAAAATATAAAATTCAAGGTGTTTTTCATTTGGATACACTCAAAACGCAGCTTTCCCTATAAGATGGACTAAGAATATCAACACTATGCCATCAAAACCCCTCCAAAACAGGGGTAAATTATCATTTTTTTAGCATTTCGAATTCTACTAAATACTAGAAAAGAGTATTTGTTGTGGCATGCAATAAAACTGCAAACGTTGATAATGTTTTCGTCAGCAACAATATTGAGCAATGTATTTCTGCGCTCAAACGCTCTTAATTGCATTTAGATTCAAGTATGTAATACAGTCGTTTAATTGACCTTGTAATTATCCACATGCATTAAGATGAAAATGATGCCACTGACTTGAGTGAGGTAAGTGCAAAATGACGTTATCCTAAGAAAAGAAGAATGTCAAAGATTTTGGGTTATTTTGGTTTAATTTCATAACAGTATCTAGTTTTTAAAAAATTATATCCTTTTTCCGACTGGATCCCAAATTAATTTGAGATACGTGCTTCCTTTCCATCGCTTATTCTTTGAGTGTGTTATAAAACATATTTTTAACTAGTTTCTTATTTAATTGATAGTAAGAAATCAAAATCTTTCAGAAAAGAAGTTTTCTTTTTGTGTTACATATCATTTCCTTCAAGGACATTGCTAATGATTTTTACAGTCGAATAATTTTAGTTTATGATACAATAGACATTATGTATAATGATGTTCTCTATATGAGTCCTGTAATATAAAACCATTGTGACATAACGTATTTTCTCTAATTTAGTACGGCCTCTTATTTAGGGCGGCAATTAAAAATTGGACAATTTATTTTCCTCTTATTAACAGTGCGGGTGTATTCCATAGAATTTTCAATTTTCCTCTTATTTAGTGCTGGAAGGGTCAAATTTTCCTCTTATTATAGTGCGGATGGATTTTATTTTAACCAGGTAAAAATAAGTTTAAAATTAATTTTAACACTTTATCCTTTCTTTGCAAAAGAACTAACAAAAACTACAAACAAAAAGGGTCCTCTTTATCAATTTTTTTCGCTGTCTTCTTGCTGAAGATGCTCGCTTGCATTCTGCATACAAATTCGTAGAATTTTCCACTTCTGACTTTTGATTTGTCTGTAGTGGTAATACCACAGACTTCGAAAGACTTCTTCACCATTTCACTATCGGCACTGATAACGTTATATGCCAGAGGGAGTAATATAACAACTGCCCCTGAGAACAGACCAGGTACTCTTGTCAAAGATAAATGTGCAATAGTACTGGGAAATAATGGGCAAACAGTTGGTAACATACCAGAATTTTTATCCAAATTAACATTCTTCTTTTTCAAACAGGGCGGAAAACTTCAGGTAAAAGTTGATGGGCCAAGAAGATATTCTGCTGACCTCAAAAAAGGGGGTTGGAGATACCAGCTCAGTTTTCCTTCAAATCTTCGAATGAGAAATTTTTGTCAAATGAAAGAAAAGGTATTACCTGAGATAGAAACATTTGAAAAGCAGAGAAGAGAAATCGAAGAACGAAATAAAGGAGTCCAAAAAACGGAAAACACAAAGAATAAATAAATAAAATGAAATAAAAAAATGAATACCAAACAGAAATTTGTCGTTTTTCTTTTTTACGTCTAACTTAGTGCGGGAAGGATTAAATTTTCCTCTAAATATTAGTGCGGGCTAGAAATGGTCTAAAGATAATTCCTTCTAATTATTAGTGTGTCATGCCGGATATAATTATTTTTTAGGCCGTACTAAATCAGAGAAATAACGGTACTATAAATATTTGAAAACAAAATTGAAAAATTACGAGGAGCGTAATAAATACGGTAAAAAGTGTACATTAGCAGTTTAGCTGGACAATAAAGTAAAAACGCAAAGATTATGATCAAGGTTAAAACAAGAGATAAGAAGTAAATAGAATTAAAAAGCTAAGAAAAGGTAAATACTGATCAAAACAAATCAAAACAAAAAAATTTCACTTAAAAACAACTAAAATAAAAATTTGTGAGAATGTCATCTTATTAAAATCTGCCTTTTCCAAACAACGAGCCTCAAATAAAAAGGCATTGTGGAGTTTATCTTGCTTGCAAGAAAAACCTTTTCTTGCACATTTAGTTTTTAGTTCCACAATTGTTATCAGTGTTTTGTTTTTGTAGCAGTTCTACACATTCTTTATGAACCTGATACTTATAAAGTTTGCATACCGAAGTGTGGAACACGGAAATATATTTGTGGCTTTTTTCAAAAACGCAAATTCACCCAAAGATACGTTTGGTGGGTATAGAGACAAAACTTGTGCGCTACCCTATTTGTATGTAGTTGCTACAGTCCTGTCATGTGTACACTTGAATCAAACTTGTACCGGGTCCAGTCCCAGTCCCTCTAATTTGTGTTNAATGTGCAATAGTACTGGGAAATAATGGGCAAACAGTTGGCAACATACCAGAATTTTTATCCAAATTAACATACTTCTTTTTCAAACAGGGCGGAAAACTTCAGGTAAAAGTTGATGGGCCAAGAAGATATTCTGCTGACCTCAAAAAAGGGGGTTGGAGATACCAGCTCAGTTTTCCTTCAAATCTTCGAATGAGAAATTTTTGTCAAATGAAAGAAAAGGTATTACCTGAGATAGAAACATTTGAAAAGAAGAGAAGAGAAATCGAAGAACGAAATAAAGGAGTCCAAAAAACGGAAAACACAAAGAATAAATAAATAAAATGAAATAAAAAAATGAATACCAAACAGAAATTTGTCGTTTTTCTTTTTTACGTCTAACTTAGTGCGGGAAGGATTAAATTTTCCTCTAAATATTAGTGCGGGCTAGAAATGGTCTAAAGATAATTCCTTCTAATTATTAGTGTGTCATGCCGGATATAATTATTTTTTAGGCCGTACTAAATCAGAGAAATAACGGTACTATAAATATTTGAAAACAAAATTGAAAAATTACGAGGAGCGTAATAAATACGGTAAAAAGTGTACATTAGCAGTTTAGCTGGACAATAAAGTAAAAACGCAAAGATTATGATCAAGGTTAAAACAAGAGATAAGAAGTAAATAGAATTAAAAAGCTAAGAAAAGGTAAATACTGATCAAAACAAATCAAAACAAAAAAATTTCACTTAAAAACAACTAAAATAAAAATTTGTGAGAATGTCATCTTATTAAAATCTGCCTTTTCCAAACAACGAGCCTCAAATAAAAAGGCATTGTGGAGTTTATCTTGCTTGCAAGAAAAACCTTTTCTTGCACATTTAGTTTTTAGTTCCACAATTGTTATCAGTGTTTTGTTTTTGTAGCAGTTCTACACATTCTTTATGAACCTGATACTTATAAAGTTTGCATACCGAAGTGTGGAACACGGAAATATATTTGTGGCTTTTTTCAAAAACGCAAATTCACCCAAAGATACGTTTGGTGGGTATAGAGACAAAACTTGTGCGCTGATACTGATACTGATACTTATAAAGTTTGCATACTGAAGTGTGGAACACGGAAATATATTTGTGGCTTTTTTCAAAAACGCAAATTCACCCAAAGGTACGTTTGGTGGGTATAGAGACAAAACTTGTGCGCTGATACTGATACTGATACTTATAAAGTTTGCATACCGAAGTGTGGAACACGGAAATATATTTGTGGCTTTTTTCAAAAACGCAAATTCACCCAAAGATACGTTTGGTGATTATAGAGACAAAACTTGTGCGCTACCCTATTTGTATGTAGTTGCTACAGTCCTGTCATGTGTACACTTGAATCAAACTTGTACCGGGTCCAGTCCCAGTCCCTCTAATTTGTGTTTGACCAGGAGCGTTGATTTTTATTCATCTTATTGATTTGAACCTATTACCTATCGTTTCCTTTGATACACATTTTGAACATTCTTACGCCTTACGTTTTGTATTGCTTTTGGATGTTTAAAACTTTGAGGACATTGCGTGGCTGACTGGAGGGAAGGTGGCTAACCGATAAATCCACTGCGGACTATATGGTACTCGAAAAGTAACCAACTTGCTTCACCTGTGGCTTGTAGTATTTCTCTCCAGCCTTCAGCAAATGATCTATTTGACCCATTGATGGGATCCTACCAGTTACTACTTCTCCAGATCAGAGCAGGCCTTGGAATAAGGAAGGAATAGACACACACGTAAACACTAGAAAGGCAGTACTTGAGCCTGAACACCGGATGTAATTTATAGCTATACCATGCTGTGAAAGATGTTTCATCAGAAGTGCAGTGGGTTTCTCAAGTTTTTTGGTTACAAGTTTATCAGAAAACAAGTATTTTTTATTTATGTGAGCTTTGTTCTGTCACATGCGATAAGTAATTTGGCCGTTATTTGTTTGAGTTGAAAACAGCAGGAAATGAAATAAAGCCAGAAATTGATGGACGTATAACAACTGGATGTCAAAAGAATGGTTAGAACATCGATATTTTGATGCAGAAATCACTAATAAAGTGTCTGAGGAAAGTAGAATCGGATGGATGAGGGTGGTGTGGAGGATAAGGATCTATCTGCAAGGATATTGACCAAAGCATTGCTCATCAGGAAAAAGACAGCGATAAACATTGATCCGAAGAAGCCTGGAAAGATCAATTTGTAATGCTACACGTAAAATAATGAGATTGAGAGACAACATACAGAGGTAGCTGACATCTTGAAGAAAATAGTAGAAGTGAAATGGGAGTAGGCGTAGCATACTGAAAAAGTAGATAACAATTGCTTGACAAAAAAGGTACCAAAATGGAGACCGACAGAAAAAAAACAAAAAAGAAAAAATGACAAAAACGAAGGCAACGAAACAATATTGATCCCAAAGCAAAAAAAATCTTGATGGAAGCAGAGAAACAAAATGACCATAATATTCCAAACACACACACACAAAATGGAATTTCACATTGCACTCTCACAAGTAAAAACTGGTTTTCAATTCGTGTTATTTTTTTCATCACTAAAATCATCGACACCAGTCCTGCTGACTGAAAGCTGTATTTCCGAACTTAAATGTAATTCAAGTAGATAACTTATGTAGTTGTTGCCAGTACACTGTTTATTTGCTCTGTTTATAAATATATATATATGTAATTCATTTCCTTCGCAGCTATGTACTATGTCTCTAATAGGCTTCATGTAAACAGATACAATCTTTTTTACAAGTTTTATTGATTACACCAAAGCATTTGATAGGGTGTAGCATGAAAAGCTATTCAATGATCTTGAGGAATTAGACCTAGATGGGAAGGATTTACACTTTCTACGAAATCGATATTGGGATCAAACTGCTTGTATGAGAATAGATAATGAGATGAGTGATTACATCAAGATTAAGAAAGGAGTAAGACATGGACGTGTGACAGAAAAGATTTGGAAGGGTTTTCTGTAGGAGATCATAATGTCAACAATATACGATTGCCAGATGACTCAACAATGGTTGCAGGCTCAGAACAAGGTTTACAAAAGCTACTAGATGAAATAGTTGACCAAAGTAGGAAAGGACTGGAAACAAGTTGCAAGAAACAATATGCATGGTGATACGTAAGAACCAAAGTCCCAGGTGGAAGTTGCATATTGGAAATGATCCCATGCAGGAAGTTGACAAGTTCAATTACTTAGGTAGCTATATAACAGAGAATGGAAAGNTTATTGATTACACTTTCCATCCTCTGTTATATAGCTACCTAAGTAATTGAACTTGTCAACTTGCTGTATGGGGTCATTTCCAATACAAAACTTGCACCTGGAACTTTGGTTCTTACTTACCACCATGCATATTTTTTTTCTTGCAACTTGTTTCCAGTCCTTTCCTACTTTGGTCAACTATTTCATCTTGTAGCCTTTGTAAACCTTGGTCTGAGCCTGCAACCAGTGTTGAGTCATCTGCCAAACGTATATTGTTGAAACTATGATCTCCTACAGAAAACCCTTCCAAATCTTTTCTGTCACACGTCCATCTCTTACTCCTTTCTTAATCTTGATGTAATCACTCATCTCATTATCTATTCTCATAGAAGCAGTTTGATCCCAATATCGATTTCGTATAAAGTGTAAATCCTTCCCATCCAGGTCTAATTCCTCAAGATCATTGAATAGCTTTTCATGCTACACCTTATCAAATGCTTTGGTGTAATCAATAAAACTTGTAAAAAAGATTGTATCTGTTTACATGAAGCCTATCAGAGACATAGTACATAGCTGTGAAGGAAATGAATTATTCGTTTTTTTTACATTTTGAATAGATTTGAAATATATTCTGTGACATAGCAGTAATGATTTTATAAACAATGAGGTTCCTTTTGTGTATCACTTTGGATAAATAAATCTACATTCAATGACATGAAATAATTTAGGCCCAGTCCTAAATCAGTAATTACGGGGTCAGCGTGTGCATCCAAAATTATGACTATGTCAAATGGCTGCGGAAACATAACGACAAATTTGACACTGAGAATGTACAGAAATTGATTTTTATGTAGATTATATTTTGCTGTCCAAGGTCATTTGTAGTAATCGTTTTCCTATCTGTTTGACCTCTTCATTATTGGCACCAGCTGTGTAATGTTTGATATCCTGTCATATTGCTGAACTTCTACTACACAGTACTGCTAAAGACGTGTGTCAAGTGTGCCAAATGCCCTTGAAGAGGCAATTCGTAAAACGAATTTTCGCTGTTACTATGACAACAAAGCCACAGACTACAGACAACCCGGAATCAAGGAGAAAATAGAGATCCTTCTTGTTTTCTCCTTCGTGTAAGTCTTCGCATGTACAGAAGTTGATGGACTTTTTCAGGTTATATATCTATGTGATATCTTAAGAATCTAAAAGGAGGGATTTCATAAAATACTTAGTAAATTCAAGAAATTATCCAGCCTTAACTGACAAGTGACTTTAAGGTATTAAGAAAAACGTGTTCTTTAGTATCCTAAATATGTAGAATTATAAACTGAAGATAGAAAAACGAATGTAATTTTGGGTAAAGAGAGTGACTGAAAGGCTTATGACAATTGGGGTACTTACAGACATAGAGTCGTCGAATAATATATTGTAAGTGTAAGAAATGCAGGCTATGTTGATAAAGGTAAAAACAATTCTTTTAGAGAACTTGAAAATCAGCAGAAAAGTAGTAACTGACAAAATTATCGTTGGTGCGGGCATACACTTCGGTCTCAAACAACCTATTTGTTTAAATTAAAGTACAGTTGTACTATGATTTAGTGCAAGACCAGTATCACACAGCTATATAATAAACAAACCTTGCTTATCTTATTTTAATATAGAACGGAAAGCACATAATATCAACAGTTACCACATATATGCTATTTACGTCTAAGGATTTCTATTTGAAAACTACTTACATCCAAAGCAAAAAAATGACCCTCATTTAGATTCAACTCACACGCCTACAAGGGTTTCCACTTTAAATGAACCAAAAAGTTTGTTAAATATTAGAGCACCAAATCTTACCTCCTTCATCAAAACGTTCAGTTAACAGCTTCGTCAAGGCTCTGGGCTAAAACTACGGGCCCTTGTAGATTTTTTTCCTCTTTCACCCTAAGGAAGGCTGGAAGCAACCTATGTACAGATGGTTACTTTTCTTATTTGATTTTTTTTAATTGTACTCATATGTACACATACATAGTATCGCACTCATAAAGGAGAAACGAATTTGGTGCAGTACTTCCAAGAACGTGGCTGAGGCTCGAACCCGGAACCTCCTGCATGATAAGCTAATCGACTTAACCATTCAGTCACTACTGTTTAATTTGATGTGACTCTAAACCGTACTGGAGGGGATTTTTTAACTCCCATTTTACATATTTCTTCTAAAAGTTACAGCAAACGTCAGAAATAAATGTGCTCTGTATCAGAGCCCATGTACACCAGCATTTAAGTGTTATTGAAATGGAGGGACCATCCTCATATATTCTGAATTCCTCAGTTCCTTCTAAGTCGGTAGCTGGACTTGTCACAAACAGTTCCCAATTACTATGATCCAAGTCAATTGGTACACTTACCTACCATGATTTGATATCGTTTTTAATTTTGTCAAATTAACAACCTGGAGGAATTTGAAGCATTTCTCACTGTCGTCGTATTGTACAAATGAATAGTTTCAGACCTTTTTCATGTTCAGTAGAGCCTTCGAGTGAATACTATGACTACTGACACCCTGGTATGGGAGAAGATAGTTGACCCTTTAAAGAATTGTTGCCCTTCAGCACAGGCTACAAATTTAAAAAATCCCAAAAGAAAAAGAAAGAAGAACAAATAGCTGTCAAAAAAATAAGGAAACCATTCGTAAAATTTAATTCTCAGAAAATATTGCACTACTTTTTATAATACCACATATTCTAAAGATTCTCAAATTTTTGTTTTTTCGAAAATTTACAATCAATTCTTTTACATCGGCATGGCAAAACAAGCACAGACTAGTCAAGTTAAATGAATATGAACTAAGAAGAGGTAATGTGCTACTTGAAATAGCGAATTGCTGGTGTCCTGCTTTTTTTCAATTTCATTCATTGATAAATAAGTGAATGACAAAGACCAGAAATAGTAAGCCGATAAAAACAATTGCGAGGACGGGGCTAATCTGTGATGACGGAAAACACTGAAAGAACAGACGAGGCTTAAGAAAATTAAGATCCTTGATGAGACCCTGCGTTTAATTAATCGGTCTTTTTTATTTGTTTAGTAGAATGTTGCACTCAGTCAAGGGAGATAAAAACTCGATTGATCTGTACGAATATTTGGTCAAAATTTGGTCAAATATTAGGAATTCATCACAGGTATGAATAGACCTTTAAAACGTTGTGCTCGGCAAACAGTTTATGACAATAATGATAATGAAAAAGTTTGTTTTTTTCAAATTTTTAAGCACTAACAGAAGGTTTTTTGTTATGTAGCAAGTCATTGTGATCATTACATTATAAGTATACCTCTGTAAAAAGAGAACATGCACAATGGCTTTGAAACATAACGTCCTCGTTGGAGTCTTTGAAAATTTTGTTTAACTGAAAATTAATGCTGGTTCAAATGAGAGATCATTAAACAATTTGTTCAGTCTTGTGAAATGTTCATCAGCAAAATGCTCACCTACAAAATAGGATTTGAAACTAGTAAACTTCTTTAAAACTCTCTCAATGCATTTTTTTCAGGGAAAGTCAGCAAATGGAGAGGTGCTTCAAACTGACTGACAATCTTGGTAATAAGTTTCATGAAACCAAACTGGCTCTACCTTTCTTCTGGTGCTTTTGTCAACCCAGTAAAAACAATCAATACAAATATCCTCCACATCTGTTGATATAGCAGTGGTAAATGCATTGTTGCATGACTTGTTCTGATGTGCGCTAAATGACAAAGGCAAGCTCCAATAAATATGTTGGGATTTCCTGAAGGTATCTTGATGTTACAGAGCTTTGCTTTCCTATCCTGGCATCTTTTTTATCTACACTAGACTTGCACAATTATTCCAAGGTATTTGATCTGCTTCAATGACTCTTCAGTGGCTTCAAAACGTTTGAAATCCTTGTCTGTAACCTGTCGTCCAGTCAAACATACACTAAAAAATTTTCAGCCACTGTTTTAAAGTATCAAATATTCTAACTGCAAAAGAGTTCATTTTTTGTACACCAGGATCACTTGATTTATTATGGCCAGCACAGAACGGATTGCTTTTATTGTAGTCAACCAGGTAGCTGTGACAGAAAGGGTCAAATTATTGATTATCGCAAAAGTTTTCGTTTTGGTACTTTTATATGACACAACAATTTTGCTAATATGGAAAACGTTTCAAAGAGCTGTACAAGATGATCAACAGTTGCAATATTCAAGATTTGCAGAAGAATAAAGTTTGTCTTAAAAGTGCTCATTTTGAACTTCGTTTTTAGATTCATCATCTTTATCTCCTCTACATGAAAAAGGTAAACGGGTATGTTGGATGCAAGAAGCATTGTGTGCTTGTGAGAAGTCAAGTTACTATCTTGATTTACGTATTTTTACCCTGGTGGTAGCAAGTTAGGTTCTATCCACAAGGAAGCCAATGAAACTTGTACTTACCGGGTGGCAGCAAGTTTGATACTACAGTATCTTTTGTTTTACAATGGATCAGGTTTTGTTTCTCGCACAAGTGTTTCGAGTATTCAGTGTTCTACTGGTTGGATACTGTATATCCCCATTTGCGCAAATACGTAGCTTGCTTGCACAAAACTTTTCCCAGGTGTTTTATTAGAATGCTCTGGTGCAGTTGTTGTGTACATTAACCAAAGTGTTTGATGTGAGTCCTTTACGTGCACTAGCGATTTGTTGTTGAGGCTAAACTTTACATATAAAAGCAGTAAGCCGAGTTCTTGCCAGGGTAATGTCGATTGCCCTATTATTCTGTGTAGTCTGTTTCTTCTTTATCTTTCGACTGCTCCCTGTTAGGAGTCGCCACAGCGGATCATACGCCTCAATGTTGTGGGTTCGGTTGCGTGTTTCCTTTTCACTCCCATCCCCTTATGTTCTTTTCTATTGTATCCATGTAGTGTCTCCTTCGTACTTCCTCTCTTCCTCCTCCCTGGCAGATTCATACCTTAAATTCTCCTCCTAATATAGTTCTCTTCCCTTCTGATCACATGCCTATACCATCTCACTCGTGCCTCCCATTGCTACTCGCTCAATCTCCTAACATGTGCTGCACCTCTGACGTATTCATTTCTGATTTTATCCGATTATTTTGTGCAGTAAGTGCTTAATTTGGCCAGTTATTCTTTTAAATTCCCCTCCCCACCAAAGGACAAGGGAAACAATACATTGCTACTTTATTTGTTAATCTACTAAAAATCTTTCAATATTTCCACTTTAATGACCCTTCCTGTAGGCTGACGAATGTCCAAAAATTATTGTAATAAATCCTTGTGGTCTACCCCTCTTTGCAATAAATCGTTTCAAACTAATAAAAAATCCAAACAAAAAGCACGGGTTATCCTACAACTATACAGATGCTTGCTTTTATTCCCGTCTAAATTTCAAAGGTTCAGCGTAAGCAAGACAGCGTAAGCACTAAATAAGACTAACGAAATTAATTGACATGTGATTATCCAAACGTTCTTTATTTGTAAATGGAGGGAAAAAATTGATCGTTTGTTTTATAACATATCATGATACGTCATACATAAACTATATATATACATATATAGTATTAGAGTGAAACACTCGGAAAACTTTAGCCAATTTTGGAACTGGCTGATAAAATGACAATAATGGGACAATCCATACATGAACAATCCACACCACTATATGTATATATATATACCTGTGGGTGGGTGTGTATGTATGTATGTATGTATGTATGTATGTATGTATGTATGTATGTATGTAAGGCTATCAAAATAGAGCTTAAAGGAGAAGGTAACTTCGTGACATCATCTGGGGTCAAATGACCTGTCTGAAGGACAACAACAACAATAACAATATTTATGTTCTAAAAAGGGGACGAGCTTTTAGCAATAGCAAGTATTTTGGACAATGCATTAGACAATGATCTTTAAAATTTTTAGCACACAGGCCCGTCAATAATGGCAAGCGCAAGCTGATGGACGGATTGTAGTTATTAAAAATGCAACCATGTTTTAAGTGAAGTGAATGCAAATAGCAATCATCAGCGCAAAGCAATTTGAGCTTAATTTCTAATCGATAAACTTAGAAAAAGATGAGAGAAGTCAACATTTCTGCGAAGGACGAAAAGAGCTTCAGAGACACTTCAGAGTAATTATCACCACGAAGTGAGAAGATCATTAAAACGTCTCTGAGACCCATGTGAGAAAGTGATTCTGAATTCCAAGAATTCTACAGCTAACCAAACCTGTCTTTCTTATGCTTACGCTTAAAGTCTGTCTTTCTTTCTTTCCTTATTTTCAAATTCAAGAAAAGAAGGGCCATCCTCGGGAAAATGCAGTTTAGTATTTTGTGAAAATTAGAGGGATTTGAAATCGAAGAAAAGTAAAAAATATGTGTGTACCGAATCTGATTTAAACCAGTACCTATCGCAAACATGGTCATATACTCTATCATTTGAGCTATTGAGGCTACTCTCTTAATTAGACAATTTTGCAACTAAATTTTTGTTTGAATGGACACCCCAGAGGCTCTCATCGTGCGGCATCTCATTCCAAACATACATTTGGGGCTGACCCTCTCACAGATCTACAGTTACCCTTCCAATGACTGAAAAACTGATAAAAAAACATGGATGGCAAGGAAGTCGTGAAAATAATTTAAATGGGAGCAATGTGTATCAAATTTCAAGTTAGTTAAATGGAGAGGATGTGTGTGAAATTTTAAGACAATCAGGTACTAGCCATTCCACCTATTCTAGTGGTACGTACAAGGAGTTCGTGAAAAACAGACTAAATCAAACCCTTTCCAAGAAAGGTATTACATGCCTCCATGTGAATGGCAATGAAAAACTTGCAGAATTTGGAAGTCAAGGAGCAAATGCAGATCAACTTGGTGACTTTTTGAGAACGAATAGCCACAAGACATACAAACATTTCCAACGAGTGGAACTACACTCGCTTCTAACAAGGAAGCGAACGTTTAGCAGAAACATTTTGGACAATCAATTGGATAATGATCTTTAAAATATTTAGTACACAGGCCCGTCAACAATGGCAAGCGCAAGCTGATGGAGGGCTTAAAGTTCCTAATGGTACATCAGTTTTTATGTCTTTACAATTACAATTAAGTTTTTTAACTCTTTGATTTTTAGATTATTTACAATCAATCGAACTGTTGAGCATTTCTTGCTGTTTTAATAAATCTTCTCTCTTCAAAATTGACTCGCATACGAAATTTTGTGACTCAACTGTGAAGCCTTTGGGTGGTCTGAGTAATCTTGGGGAGTTACTCTTTAGTTTTTATAATTAAATAAATGCTATCTGTGATTTTGGATTATATTTGAAGAGAAGAAATAGATGCTTTTGAGATTATTCATTTGTAAATAGTAACTGGTGAGTACCTGGTCTGTTTAGTTATTACATCGAATATGGTTTTCACGATGAATCAAGGGAAAAGTGAAAAAAAGTAAAACTTGGTACACCGTTTGAGGCAAACTGAGTAAACGAAACATCAACGAGGCATATCTAGAACACAGAAGAAAAATTAACAAATGGTTGTAAAAGATACAATCAAGCAAGCAGCTGCTAAAATTTCAATATTAGTATTCGGATGCATATCCTGTTGTTCAGGTCATGATCAAGATCAACTATGTAACTGCGCCTGTTGTGTAATAGTATTACATATGTCTCATATATCAAGGTTTTGAGAATTTGATACCAAAATTATCCTTAATGAATATAGCAACACGTACCATGCTAAAGGGCTCAAAAACCAAGCAAATAGATCCATTTGGGGCAACAGGTGATGTCTCCCAGCTGTTTTCGTTATGGTGTTAAATTTAAATCTCCAATAGTAACCCCACTTTGGCCCACCATACTCCATTGGAAGTGTATTTTCTATCTAATTTGTTTTGAGGTACATACTTGTAAATACCTTAGGGCCATCACTTGAAATAATATTTTTGTCTGTTTTACCACGAATCACATTAGATGAAGTAACTCGAGAATGAAAACAAAACAATTTCAAAATAAAGTGATAAACGCATTGAATGGATGTAGATTAGTCAATTAGAATCACTGGTGCTTCGGGTGATTTATGTATAGACATTTCCTGGTTTTTTTTTTACTCCTCCAACTTTACTCTTCTAAAAGTATACATTTGCTTCCTCATATTTTCTATACTAATGAAATGATTATGGTCCACATTAATGTGGATTTATTTCCCAATGACACAACAGTTTATAATTACATAGAGTTACACTAATAAACGTCCTCCCTCTTTTACCCCGAAATACACTGTTACCCACTCCGCCCATAGACAAGCAATGTAATATCTGGAATGACTTACAATGAAATATCAATCTGTTAAGACGAGGATTTAAAAATGAATTTTAACTTTTGATGACAATTAGAAGTTTATAAAAAGCGCAGATAATCTTGAAGGTTGGAGAGGTATGATGCCTGTTTCAGACAAATTACTCAGTGCCGATAGTGAAGATGATGCTTACCACCAAAATTAAAATCTGACTTGAGGTCAAGTATTTTCTTAAGATTCTGTTTCCTGCCTTGCCCTCTATCATTAAGAGGAAAGCTATATACCATCTATTACCTTCTGCGGTATTCCACCTTGGCATACCACACAAAAGTATTTTTTTCTCCTTCTTGTTTGTTTTAACGTCATTTTCCTCGTCTGAGCCCCAGTAACTTGGGCTCAGACGGTGCCCTTCACAGGGACTTTGATTTGGCAGTGAGGAATTTCTTAGCTGGATGCCCTTCCTGACACCAAACAATGGCTTTTTCTTTTGTGAATTTCCAAAGCCCCTCGCTCGGGGAATAGAACCCGGAATTCTTAGTTACGGGGCAGTTGCACTAAACATTAAACCACGGCTCCTTTTTCTCCTTCCTAACAATCAAAAAGAACATCTTCGTGCCTTACGAAAATATAACATTGGGAAGAGATGGTATCTTTCATAGGGATAATGGCGAATGGATTGTACATTTTATGGATAGACAATAACGGTAAAGAAAAATAATTGACTGTGATTAGTTTTCAATTGATAATGGTAACCACAGCTNTTGTGAATTTCCAAAGCCCCTCGCTCGGGGAATAGAACCCGGAATTCTTAGTTACGGGGCAGTTGCACTAAACATTAACCCACGGCTCCTTTTTCTCCTTCCTAACAATCAAAAAGAACATCTTCGTGCCTTACGAAAATATAACATTGGGAAGAGATGGTATCTTTCATAGGGATAATGGCGAATGGATTGTACATTTTATGGATAGACAATAACGGTAAAGAAAAATAATTGACTGTGATTAGTTTTCAATTGATAATGGTAACCACAGCTAGAATTCCACGTTCAAGTATTATAAAAGGTAGGTCGACCTTAATTGTCTTTAATAGATTGTTAAGTGTCCACATTTATCTATATATAGATATGATAAATAAACTAAAATCGCAACGCAGATTTTTTTCAGAATACTCAGGGTCTGTCTGAAAATCATAAAAAGAATTTTGAATTTCATTTCAAAGAAATTCTAATATTATTCCTGAAAAAACCTTTTTTATTTTGTTAAAACTACTCTTTGAAAACTAAAAATGAGGACCTGCCATACCGAAATTCGCATTGAAAAAACAACTGAGGCCTTTTTTAAAGGTGCAAAAAAATATATATATCCGATTAAGAAATGAGATTCTGCACTGAAGTGGCGTCTGGCTCTGCTTAAGGTAACCAAGGTAAGAACGATACACCTCACCCTTTGATATTTCCATTTAAATTCAAATAAATTATACCAAGAGAGCTCAATGTGTAGCGTCGTGCACATGTTCCCTATATGCACCTTATTATTACTGAAAGTTTGAACTCACGAGAAAAGGCTCTACGAGTTTGCTTTGCATCAACCATTTTCACATCAACAAGTAAACGTTTTGTTTCTCAACGCGAATAAGGTTCGATTTTAAGCTACGTAATCGAACGTCAAACATTCGAATAAATAGAAGTTGATCAAGTGACAAGAAAGACACAACAGGAAAGCAAACATGGCATTGGCGTGTTTAGGTCAAGTAAAATCAAGAGTACAGGGTCATCATGTTTACGACCACAATTAAAGTGAATGAAGAACTAGAATGTTTTCTTGAACCGGAAAATAAGTACAGCAAAAACGCAATCATTAAGATATCCAAAGATATTGTAGTAGGATATGTTTCAGAAGCACTTTATTATAAAGGCAGCTTGATGTTTTAAAATTTTTTAGTGATTTATTAAATACGTGATGTGATAACTAACAAGACTTATAAAATAGGCTGTTTTAAAACTAGAATAGGAATGGTGTTTACCTTTCTGATTCCTAAACAAGTAAGATGTAATAACAGATCCAGAAGGACTTGCTACTTCTCTCTTACCAAAGACCAAATTAATTTTTTCCCAGGATCTTTATATTCTTATATAGTATTTTCATATAAACACATGCAGATATATCTATTTATATATGTATATATAAAGTATATCATTATATCATGTTACATGCTTAGATTTAGCTGTTCGTGATAAACTCATACATCCTACTGAAATCTTTGACGATAATTCATGCCCATTTTATGCTAAAATGGAAATATTAAAATTTCTTAGTACTTTTTTATTTTTTCACTTCTTTTATCTGTACAAGAAAAAAGAACACGAATTCACAGTTTTCCACTTAGCTTTTTATTCATTCCATACGTCTGGCCAGCTCCACAACACAACGACAGTGGTGTGCAAGTGCTCTCAAAAATACCGCAGTGTACAAAGTCCGATGCATGCACGTGATCCACATCTGAACATGATCAATGTTCATGGTCCATTAAGCGTTCCCCGAAATTGTTTCCCTAGCAACAATTATCACATTACCCTTAGCAACACTGGAAGCCACTTCAGTGAGGAATTTCTTTGCCGGATGCCCTTCCTGACGCTAACTAATGGCTTCTTTTTCATTGCAAAGTTCCAAATTCTTCTCGACAGCTCGGGGAATCGAACCCGGAACTCTTGGTTACTGTGCAGTTGCACTAACCATTAAGCCACGGCTCCTTATTTCGAGATCAAACAATTCAAAATAATTGGAAGCTTTCTTTTTAAAAGCATCAGAACCAATTCATATTGAACTTTCATCATCTCCTCCAAAAACCATTCGTGTTTAGTCTTCTATTGTTTTAGACAGCCAGTCACAAAAAGTCATCCATCCATCCTAAGTGCCGTCTCCGATCCGGAGGTTCACGACCCTGGATCTCCATCTCTGCCGGTCCTGCACTTCACGTCTCAGCTCCACTTGCGTTAGCTGTGTTGTTTTTGCTATCCTGTCCGTCCACTTCTGCCTCTGACGTCCACGGGCCCTTTTCCCTGAAATTCTTCCATCTAGTATGTCGCGTTGTATACTGGTATACCGTGCTATGTGTCCAAAGTAGGACAACTGACGTTTCATGATGCTTTCTAGTAGACATTTGCTTGTACCCATCATCTCCAGTATCTCTTCATTTCTTTTCATCTCAGTCCAGCTCACTCTCAAAAGTCGTCGGTAACACCACATTTCAAATGTCTGTAACCTTTTCTCTATCGCCGATGTTATTGTCCACGTTTCACAGCAATAAAGTAGAGTGGACCAAACGTAAGCTTTCGTTAGTCTTAAGCGCAGCTTCAGATCGATTTTGCGACACGTCAAGGTTTTGCGGAAGCAATTGAATACTGACTTTGCCATGGCTATTCGAATCTTTATCTCTTCTTTGCATCGACCGTCACTCGAAACTGTGTGTCCCAAAAGCTTAAA